>VYZT01068860.1:0-15026 GCA_013400735.1 Pomatostomus ruficeps | reverse complement strand
TATATACTTAATATATATAATTAAATATGCAAAATATGTATTTTAGACATCTTTTCTACTAAAACAGAAGCTATTTTTGGCAAATAAGATAAAATTGTGTAAACTACATTTAATAACAGTTCACAAATATTTTCACCACTTTGCTACTGTTGGCGTAAGAAGGGCAATGCCACTGGTGTACAGTGATACCAAATAAAAAGGTATCATTATGAAGCTCAAGCAACGTACTGAATGTTTGGTGTATTATAGTGAAATATTTTCAGCCCGAATTTGAACATACAGGCAGAATCCTGCTATTACTATCTTAGTACATTCTCCAGCTCTAGGGATAAAGGAAAAAAAAATCTGAAGAGTTTTAACATGTAGAAAATTGGCATTACACAAAATGTTAAACAAACATGTTTGATCACACCTTGTTAGGCCTGTGGTACTTAAATAAAATATGGTACAGATGACATGGAGAAAAATAATTTATTTCACTGAATATACAAATATTCTTGATTAGACCAATGGGGTATAAAGTGTATGGAGAGCTAAGAAAAATTATCTGGTCCTGAGATTTAAGCTGTAAGGCTAAGAGTTCTAGAAAATCTCTGCTAAGATAGTATCACAAATGCCTGTTAGCTTATCGCTAACAGTTTTACAGTGGAAAAATCAATACAGTATCAGTTGTGATTTTTCTTTTAATAGTTAAAGCAGTACCAGAAATGAGATAAAGAACCATGACTGAAAACCTAAATTTATCTAAACAACTTATACTAAAGTGCCATACAATAATTCACACACTAGCAATAGAAACTGAAATATACTGCTGTTCTTAAAGTAATTGCTCATCATTTCATTGTTAACAAAATGCCCAGAAGCCCATTTCTGGCCTGAAAATCCAACTTTTTCCTTACCCTGAGAAGGTATCCCTGGTTAAGCTGCCATTGTGTCTTAGGACAGTTTTGCTTAGGTCAAAAAGCACATCATGCAAACTCTGCTCCTCAATTTTCTTTGTGGTTAGCTCAAGTATTTGAGTATTTCTTCGGAAAAGTTTGCAAGCGTAGCAAGTAGCTGCAGCAGTCTCCATTTTGTCTCCTGTCAGAACCCAAACTTTAATTCCTGCTTTCTGGAGTGCTTCAATAGTGTCAGCAGCTTTTTCTTGCAGTCTGTAATGTCAATTGACAACATACATTGACGGATTGCTTAGAAATGAGAAATTCAGAGGACTTTATTGAAAGTTTTTCATGAACAAATAAAAAATTTCAATAGAGTTTATCAGGTCTAAAAATTTTCCCCGAAGTGCGACTCCAAAAATGTTCAGGGGACTAGTAGATGTTTTTGAATCTTTTTAAGACCTAAAGATTCTTCCTTCATTTCATTAGTACCCATGCAGTAGTCCTTTCCTCCAAAGCTTGTGCCTACAACTTGATCAATAAATTATTACATTCATGTAAATGGTTCGAATACACTGATTTTTGTACACTTATCTATTGTTACTCGCTTACTAGGTTACAAAGTTACCATATGTAACTTTAGTAAGCTAAGGGTGTGGAATTGATTCAAATAAGGGGTTTCCCAAATCAATCTCTAATGCAGAAAAAGAGTCTTCAATTACTTTGTCATCACCACCAAACATAACAAACTAAGAAATGTGCTAACTAACCGATCTTCAACAGCTGTGGCGCCAAGTAAAATAAAATCTCTTTCTATCTTCTCATACACTTCTGCCAATTTCTTTTCCCTGTCCTGAAGGGCCAACTTTGCATTCTGAAGCAGCTTCTGCACATTGCTGTATTCTTCTGCTGTGAGCTTTTTATATGCAACGCACAGTGTTCGCAGTCCCTCCTAAAGAACACAATCAAAAGAAACAAAATGCATCTTACAAAACTCTTCTTAGACTTCTTGCTGGTGTTTATGCTGGAGGATGTGAAAAAGGAACCTCATGAAGTGAAGAAGTATAGACTGGTACAGTACAGTATAGACTAGGATATGGTTCATCTTGATTCTGTGCTGCTCTGGAAGCAGTAACAACCCGATGGACCAACCTCAGACTTCCAGAAGATAAACAGCTCAGTGATCCAACTGGATATATGAGATTACAAGAGAAGGAAAAGAGAAGGCAACGTCAAGGTAAAGGTTTCCTTCTCTATGTGTATAATTAGGCAGGATGAGTCAGAATAAATAATAGTAACATAAATAGTAGCTCTGCAGAGTCTGATTTTGATGCTGTCTTGCAGCAGATGCATGGACAGGGACCAAACATCACAAACAGAACTGAAAGTGAAAATCCAACTGCACCATTTCAGTCAAGTGAAAACTAGAATTTAGCTGTGGGTTTTTCAGACTGCATCAAACTTCTGGACTGTGTGATGAGTAAGAAAGGGAGTATATAGATTGTGTAAGGTGGGGAAAAGCTGTTATAACACAAAAAAGTTTTGCTACCTCAGTTATATATTGCTTCTCACAACACTATTTAACTGGCACTTCAGCTGCCTTACCTTTAATCCAGTAGGTCTTTGTATAGTTTATTACCAAATCAAGAAGGAGAATTATTAAAAATAACTCCCTGCCTCTTGTTATTCATAAAAGCAGGTGCCAGGTATTTTCCTGGAGAGACTTCTGTATGTAGGAGCCAGCCCTATTTCCAATTATCCAGGATGAAAAAAACAGGTGTTGATCTGAATTTCTTTCTCAATAGACATCAAACGAATATGATATGTAAATACTTTTTCAATGTCACTAGGCTCTTTTATTTGCAATTATCAGACAGCTGTCCCATATAATAAAGCTTAGTAAAGCTCTTTGAGAGTTTTTTGCTTCTAAACAAAAGCAGGTGACACTTGTAGGGGTTTCCACATACCTGTAATAATACTTTGTTTTCAGTTTGAGTACTGGATGCCAGCAAATTATATGCTATTTGTAAGACTGGCAGTCATCCTGCATTGCAATAAGTTCTGCATATTTTTGGACACAGCAAAATTCAGTATTTTACAACTCCAAATACTACTTCTAGGTGAAACCAAGTTCTGAATTTCTTTTAAGGTGATCAGCCAGTTCATAGCTGATTTTTAGCAAGCAAAAATACAAGATATGGATGATCACTGCACTGTCTCCCCAGAGCTTGTAAGGCAATCAAAGGCAGCAAATAAGAGCTGCTAAGGTTGGGGACTGAAACTAGCTATGAGATTTACAGTTTCTCACTTTTCTTCTATTCAAAAATTAATTCAAACCACAATTGTGAAAATGCCATACTAACAAGCTAACTGATGACCTCTGGTTTAACATACAGTTGTGCATATCTAATGCATTCATATTGCACCACAACAGCCATTTGGAAGATGAGATGGAGGAGAGATGCAAATAAAGGAGTTACACAGACTGCTACCCACAAAGCCTGAGTGAACCTTGCCACAGAATAACCTTGGTGCCTGTAAAGACAAATCTATTAGCAGGTAAAGCAGGAGGTCAGAACATTTAATTTCTTTTTGACACTGATATCATGGGAACAGATGAGTAAAATGGAATCTTACCACTGCATTGCGTTCTACTCGGGATCGTACTTGGTCAATTTTGCCTTCTTTAACCCTAGGAAATATGGAGGAATCTGCTCCCTTACAAAACAGAAATATATCACCTAAAAGAGACAGCATATGGAATTCAAAATGACCAAACATACTTTCTTGAAAAAACATCCAAATTTGTAAGTCTTCCAAATGTTTTCTTCCAACTTTTTTATAACATTTGTACTCATGCTAGTATTTCATCCCTTATTTTATAAAGACACACAAACTGTGATTAATGCTTAACTCTGATAAATCTGAAACAAATTCAAGTGAAACAAAAAAATCTAACAGAATGTGACAGCCCTACCTGTTGAAGATTTAACGATTACACTCATTCGCCGTCTCACAGAATCAAAACTCAAAACCTCCAACAATTCAAACCTTAAACAGAAACGGAACAAATTTTTACACAACTTTGCATTTCCTGATCCCTACACTGGTTATTATGACTTCAAGCATATAAATTAAACATGACTTCTAACAGGGAAGATTACATTGAGTACTGCAGAATATGGAACTAGTACAGAATGAAACAACAGGTTGCAAATAATAAATAGGGAAAGTCCTTAGGTCCTAATTACTTGAAACAGAACTCAGGATGTCCCTAAGTATCTTCAGATGTATAGGCAATCTAATTTATTTAAGTGGAAGACTAGAAACCTTGCAGCAGAGCACTGTACAGCTTATAAAGTAAGTTTCTATTGATAATATTTAGACATAGCCTTAGAACTTGAAATGCATACTAATACAGAAGTCTGTATTTAATATTTTTCTAATTTTCACTATTCCTAATCTCCCAGAAGGGCCAACCTAATTCCTTGAATCTTGCTCAAATGTTGAATCATAATTTATTCAAGTGAAAAAGAATATTTCTTTTTACTGGTTTTATACTTCCATTATTTCTAGAATTTGATTTTATCATGTTGCTTTCCTATCTAAGAGGAAAAATAAACATAAAGCTCCTGTTGCACTGTTTTGGTTTCATCAGTTCGTATACTTTCATCTTTACACTCTTACCTAAATCCTTTAATCTAAGAGAGCTTCTCTTTTTCCAGCACAAACATAAGCAATCCAATCATTAATCCCAATTTTTTCAGCGTTCATCTCTGTCCAGATCTGCTTGTTTAATTAGATCCTTCAGTCCTAAGTCCTTTTAATGCCCTAGAACTCAAACCTGGGCCAAGCTACATCAGGCCTATGTCTACAAACTGTGATGCATTTGGGATAAAACTCTCAGTGATTATAGTGCTTTCTTCTGAGTCACCAAATGAGACTGACTCCAGTTCTTAGGAGCTGAGCCAAAAAAGTCTGAAGTAACCTTTAGGAAAAATTCTCCATCTTATCCCAAAAGGGGGTAAAGTAACAGCAGGGTTCCTATATTTGTGTCCAAGAGTCCCTGCGTAGTTAGCAGAGTACCCATGCAGGAAGATCCAGGTATACAATAGACTTAACCAGCAGACATCTAGAGAAGTGCAAGGTGAATTTTCAAGGGTTTGTACATCTCATGGAACAGCTGTACTACTTCAATGTTATTGAAAATTTGACTCATATTACAGTCCACAAAATTTATTCTACAGATATTACCCTCCTGTAAATTTCATGGACTATTTGTGAACAACGAAGTGGGTACACAGCATTTTCTATTAAGAATGTATTATTTACCACATATAAAACCTTTAGGAACTATTAGATTAGGTCATGAATCCCACACCACACTGTCACTGTTGTATCAATATTTTATACTGCATATAATGTCAAAAAAGTGAAAGTAATTAAAATTACTACATTTTCTTTATTTATTTTTCTACTAAAACGCAAGGTTCCTGACTTTTCTGACTTCAAAATTCATGTAAAAGGAGACAATAGTTTATTAAACACATCAACAAAAACTTGTCATCGGTCTATTTTGTTATATTTTTAACGACTCACTTTTCTATGTTATTTTCCCGATTTAAGATCTCCATAAAATTGTCCTTCAGCCTTAGATAGGTATAACCAAGTCTGTAAAATGAAACACAGATCAAGAGAATGAATATAACAAATACATAATTATCCAGTTTAAGCATGTCATGGGGATTTAAAACTGAACCCACAACAAACTAACACCAAAATACCAAACTGCTATTAACTGATTTTAGACTACGAATAATCATGAATTCATGTTAAGAATGCAATCAGCTGTAGATTACTTGGTGCTATATATTACAAATTTTGTTCTGAAAACAGTGATTAGATCTGTACTTTAGAAAAGTATAACATCTAAGTACACACATACCTCTGTATTCCTTCAACTAAAGCAACTTCATCAGGCGATGATGATATATATATGCAAGACCTTCTTGACAACTGGTTTTTCTTCAATCCATCTACGCCGTCATCATCCTTTACCTGAACAGTGTGGCACAGACAAAGAGCTCGGAAAAACAGTTCCTCTCTCTCCTGAAAAATAAAAAGAATGGTTGTCATTACATGTTATCACTCGAAAACTCTTCTTTTGGAAGGTGATCGATGTCACTGATTACTACTGATTATTAATCAGACAATGGCAGGCTCCTTCAGGGGGAGCCAGATCTTTCCCTGTGGTAAGCACACAATTGTGTCACAGCTGCACGTACCCCTAGGATTGCCATACAAGTCAGGTTGCTGGGACTGCCACACAAGTCAAGCCAATGATGCAAAAAAGCCCCAGCGTGCATCTTCTACCTCCTCTGAGAGCCTAGATGTGGCTGAAGGTGTTTTTCCTTATTTTTGCTTAAACTTTAACAACTTGTATTAATTAAATACTAGTCAAGGTATAATTTAGAAGTGAAGGGTATGATATGAAGTGAGTGTGAATGACATGATACTGTACTGATATAATAAAAAAATTTATTGTCCTCTGGCTATGATTATCCTGCCTATATACATCCAGTTCACCTGCTGACATGTGAAGACTCCCGAACTTTCAACTAACTTTGCTTTACACAGCAAATAGACACAATACATACATGTTGTAGGTAGCACACTTCAGATGCGGCTAATTAAGTCACATTTCAAATTAATTTAGTTTGATCATAAACCATTCTCTGGCCACATTTTCACTCAGTGATAACTAAATACATGCCTGCACTTAAGCCCCCATTTTCCCCTTTGAGGATTTTCCTGTCCTGCTTTCCCTGTTGTAGCTAAGGTTAAATGGAACCAGTTATCTGTGTCTGTAGTTATTAACTACAGAAAGTTCTGTATTTAGGTTTTAATTCAGCTTTACAAGTGCATTAAGTTGAGAAACTTCCCATTAAGCCTTTAAATCTTACTCTGAACTAGGAAATTAAAATGTCTATGCAGTTATCCACTTTGATTAGTGAAATTCAAGACTGTTGAATTTCTAATATTCCCTTCATCAGTATAGTTCAATTTTCATGTTTTATTGTAAAAAACCAAGAACACAGAAATAAGTTATCGTACCTTTCCACTACCTCCTGGAGATGAATCAATCATATCAATGCCTGTACAATCATGGAGGATTTGTCCATTGCAGATAACATGTGGTACATAAACGTGCCCTTCAATGCAACATTCTACGAATTCCATGTTGTTCTCAGTTAATGTCCCTGTTTTATCTGTGAAGACATACTCAATCTGCAAATGAGCACAAATTAAAAACAGCAGGAATATGAACAGAGAGTTTCCAACATTTCTGAACAAAACTGAGTTTATTACTGGGTTATACCTTCCTTTAAAGATCCTTATGCTCTTTCAGAAAAGGAAGACAACAACCTCTTTTGGCAGTTACCTTCACAGAAACAGAGGCCCTGAAAGATTTTATCCTACAAGAGTATCAAGCAATGCTATCTGTTGCCTCATAACACATATAAATAATGTGTTTAACCTACTTTCCCTCTTCTCTCTAGGTACTTTTTAGTTTTTCATGTCTTTCTTGCTGCAAGACAGATATTTATAGAAACAAAATGCACATAAATTTCATTTCCCAGGGATTATTATTTAATGCACATGCCTGGATTTGGATCAGTTACTGTCGGAGCAGTCTTTAGGGTAGTATCAGAATTCCCCGCTACAATTACCTTAGTTTAAATGAGGATTGTGGACACATACAGTTATACACATGGGCACTGTAATTGCCTGGGAAACACTCATTTTGTCTCAATATTGAATTTTTCATTATCTTTTACAATGGGCCCCAGCGCTCAAGTCTAACAACATTAAAAATAAAACCAAAATCTGAACTACAAACTAGAAGAGCTAGACTGGCTCAATTTTGTATCCTGGGTGTAGATATCATATACATACTGCATGCAATATTTGATAAACTAAGAGAATGATGTAAAGTAAGGAACTAAATACTGAAAATAAGGCCATTATTTAGAATTCATCAGATTGTTAAACAAACTTCACCATTTGTGCAGTGCATTAAACAAACTAAAAACCAAATAAATTTTTGCTCTCAGTCTTCAAAAACGTCATTAATTATGCAGACTTTCCACTGAGATTGACTTTTGCAATATTTACTCATCTGAAAAGGCAAATGCCAGATTTTCCAGTGGTTTTTTTTAATCTGTGGACAGAATACCCATAATTCAACTTTTTTCAGAGTGGATAGGATTTAAATAGATTTTTTTCATATCAACCCCCACATTAAGTTTGATAATACAAGTTACAAAATGCTATCAATCAAAGGTCTTTTAGTCATTCAGTGTGTTGCTTTGTCACAGTGTTTCCTCATGTTCAGACAGACCCTCCTGTTTCAGGTTGTGCCCACTCCCTCTAGTCCTGTCACTGGGCACCACTGAGAAATTCCTGGCTCTGTCCTCTTAGTACCCTCCCGTTCAGGTATTTGTATCCACTGGTAACATCTTCCCTAAACCTTCCTTCCTCCAGGCTGGACAGTCCCAACTCTCTCCACCTGTCTGTGCACAAGCCATGCAAAGTCCAGTCCCTTGCCTGTCTCCGTGGCCCTTCTCTAGGCTCCCTCCAGTATGCCCACGTCTCTGTGCCAGGGAGCCCAGAGCTGGACACAGCACTCCAGGTGAGGCCCGGAGAGGGGCAGGATCACCTCCCTTGACCTGTTGGCAACAGTTTGCTTAATGCAGCCCATGACACCACTGGCCCTCTTTGCCATAGGGACACACTGCTAGCTCAGCCTGAACTTGATTTCCATCAGGACCCCCAGGTCCTTTTCTGCAAAGCTGCTTTCCAGCTGGATAGCCCCGAGTCATCCAAATCACTAATGATCAGGATGGGAGCCAGTACTGACCCCAGTGTACACTGCCAGATCCTGGCCTCCCACGTTGCCCTGCTGACCACCATCCTGTGAGCCCGCCTGTTCACCTCTGTGGCAATCCACCTCACTGTCTGCTCATCCAGGCTGTAATTCAGCAGATCCTCTTTGAGGATCTTATAGGAGACAACACCAACTGTCTGCCATTGTAATGAAATACCTGGCACCACCCTTAATCCAAACAGGCATATATCCTTAAAAGCTTTATTACCAGTTTGACTAGAAAAGAAAGAAATACAGTATCTTATTTATTTATTTGAAAAACCTATGAAAACATATTAAACTGAGATCTTAAATGTTTTCTAAAACAATATTTATCTCTATCTGCCTCAAAGTGATGATTTTCTTAACAAAGAACAGAATTTCTTTTCAAAAATAAGAATGACAATTGATTATTTGAATGGAGGAAACTTGTGTCTGGAGAAGCAATGTCAGTCTAGTTAGACAAAAAGGGGGGTTTTTTTCATTTCACTTTTAATCTAATGAAGCTAGATGCTTATATAATTTCCCTCTACAATCCATGGAGAGAAAGTGTTTATCTCTTAATAATATAGTAATAGTAATTGAATTCCACTGACTGGGCGAGAAATCGGAATTTTTGATTCTGAAAATAAAAATATTTCAAATATAATTTTTAAAATAATTCAGCACTAAAGAAAATGCACATGTAGCTGCAAAAAAACCCCCCAAAATAAAACAAAACCAAAAACCCTTGAAGTGACAATCTTAAAATAAAAACCTACAGTAGAAACAGCTAAAAAAAAAAAAATTATCATTCAATGAAATTTACCTGTCCCAACTCTTCATTGAGGTCAGAAGTATTCACCAGTGGTCCTTCACCTGTATCTTCATCAAACATTTCCTCATCCCATGTAATGAAATAAGAACCAAGAAATTTCTGCATTTCCACAGTGACATACATGGATACAGGAATAATGTAGTTGAAAAGAACCATGAATGCAAGGAAGTCTGTAAAAGCTCGAAGAAACTGCCAAAGAAACAAGATAAAAAAATTGATTTTTCATGTACCACTAAAGATTGCAAGATTACTACACGTATTTACAAATTGCTTTTTTCAAGTAACTTTCAAACAGTAAGCAATGCCTTTCACAGCTCAGTTCATCACAGGATGTAGACTTTCACGATTTATAACATCACAACTGGGATGAATAGAGCTTTTTCTTTTAAATTTGCATTTTTCTTTACAGATATACAACTGTAGAATACCGTTACATAGCATTATTATAAAGCTTTAGAGCAACTAATGAGCATGGTCAAGACTTTTTGGGGCACAAGGGAAACACTAACATATACCTTCAAAAATTACCAGAAAAATAGCACAGATCCACAGCAACTCCTTCAGGGATTACCAAATTACGTGACTTTCAGGCAGCATTTTGTAAATAAATAAAGGGTTTCCTTTCCCCCTCTCAACATGAGCAGAATGTATGCACATGACCTGGCTCAGTTTTTCGGTGGTGGAGACTTAGTGGAGCTACAACCTGCTGAGCAGACTGAGACAGTGCTGCCGGTGGTGATGAGAACCCTAGAACGCCTGGCTCGCATGCGCTCCTCATGCATTTAGGGTTAGGAAGCAAATTTTCCCCTCGTCTGACTGGGAGGATTTAGTGAAATAATATTGTGATTTCTGTAGAGCAGGGTTCAGTTCGCTACTTTGGATCATCTGGGTATTCATTCTGGACAATGTTCTTGTTCCCTTAAGAACATCTGGCACTGGTGACTGATGCTCTCTGATGCCTCGAGTGCTCATGACAGAGCTATATGAAACTAAGCTTTTGAGGGGCATCTTTAAGGAGATTCCTACAGCAGATTCTTTTCAACATGTCTCTTACAGGACTACCAATAGCTGTGGGATTCCTTCCAGCCCTGTATTTCTCTGCAAGAGGTCAATTCTTAAGTAATTTATTTAAATAACAGGAAACTCCAAAGCACTTTCATGAAGCATTTTATACTAAACCAGACATTTTTTCTTCAGTTAAATTCACACATACAACTTATAGGCAAAAATTTAACGTACAAGCTTTCTACAAGTACACTATCACCACTGTTAGAAAAAAAAGCATGACTGGTAAGTAAGCAGGCTGTATATACCTTCCAGTAGAATCTCTATAAATTAAGGGTTTAGGGAAACTTTCTTGGTATTATAATTTATTTCCATACCAAATTTCTTTTCCTTTCAGGCTCTGTTTTCTGATTATACCATGGCTCATCACGAAATGGTTCACTTTGCCAGACATACTTCAGAACAGTATTTATTAGTGCTTTACTGATGAGAATACAGAGGTATACAATAAGAAATACATTCATTGATCTAAAAAAAAAGGCAAAATAAGAATCCCATTAGCATATAAACTACAGCATATAAACCGTAACTATAATGTTATACTTGTACATCAGCCTAACATTTGCTGCAAGTCTACAACTGCTAAGATGTTAAATAACTCTTCCAAAAAAGAAAAACACTATTGAGATAATTTTCTATTTAAAATGTTAACTACTATAATTGTTTAAAAAATGTGTGACAGATTACCGAAACTAGTGTATTAGTGAAAACAACAGCATAGATAGAATCATAACAGAATAACTGGGCTTGTACCTGCAGACCTTTTCATGCCATTTCTCTGAATCAATATAAGATCACTCACAAAAGTACTTTTATAGAAATATAAAACTAAAAAAGAACATTTTGCTAGGTAGCTGTGATGTTTTAACTCTAGGCAGATCTAAAAAAGAGCAAGAACATTTTGCATTTAAGATTGTATTTTTATTAATGATGGGCATGAACTGAAAGTCATGGGTTATACATCAATAACAATAGAAAGAGACACATCATCATTGCCCAGTCACTGTGTAAGAGAAGGGCTGTCAGCTGGTCAGTACATCTTGCCTCTATCAATGACATCTTGTTTCTCACAAGGTTAGACGCCTTACTCAGAGCTGATGATTTCAGATAGTAGAGTACGAATAGAAAATAGTCTCTATTTTAAAAATAGTAAGCAACCAATGTCAGCTCACTCCTTAAGTATAGCGTTGCCTTACTTTCCCATCGTCTATGTGTGTATGGAACTTGTTAATTTTAGCTGAACCATGGAAAACATGCCACAGACAAGCATTGTTACAACAAGTGATCTAAAGTGAAGTGCATTAAAAAAGCTACTTTTACTGAATTCAAGACTTAATTGCAATGAAAAGCATTGAATCTTAGGATAATAAGATACAACCCTGGAAAACTGTCAGTAGATGTACTCTAACCAGTGAAAGGAAAGTCTTACGGAACAACATGCATTAAAAAGCTAAGCATTAAATCAAAATGGCTTTATTTTTTTAAACATTTAACAATAATAATTCGGTATTGAGAACCTCATTTACATGGAGTTATACATCTTGTATTGTAAGTAAAAAAAATATTTAAAAATAAGCAAATTTTAAGTCTCTCTACCTCTTTTTTTCATTTAAATCAATGAAACATACACTTTTAGAGAAAAAAGAAATTTGATTTGCACCATTCAAACACGCAGCTTTCAAACCCCAAAATAAATATTAGAAATGTTACTTCTCTACAGCAGATCGCTTCTGTGATTTTGACTGGTAATTTAATGCCATCTTAGTTTCCATGCCAGTGTAGATAGCAACACCTGAAATTACACAACTTGTTTTACTAAAGATTGCACAGTGCAATAACTTCCAAAGAGCACTAGATTATTATACTCTGCCATTTCTTTAATTCTTTAGTCTGACAAAAATCCCACAGATTTTGATGATAGCCCAAAATTAGAAATTACTTTAGTATCTTGGTACTTGGAGAGAAATTTTAAGCAGCATTTACATCCCATCCAGTCAGAGTTTCCAATTGCTAAAGTATTTCTATGTAACATTAAACCTTATTAAAATTTGTAAAACAAATTACTCAAGAGAAATCATAAGCCCAGTAGTAACTGTAGGCTTGTAACCTTGTTTGGTGTTTGCTTATTACCTCAGGGTCCATTAAAATAGTCAATAGAAGTATTTACCAAAGATTTTTTCTGTGTTCTTTAAAGTGGCTCCTCTAAGAAGCAGATTTTCAGATCCTAATGGCCTGCAAAAGGTAAGCATTCCAAAATGTAAACATTTAGTGGTAAACATCAAACCTTAGAAGAAGTCACATAAAACAGGAAATTAGTTTTACTAAAAAACTTTCATTTTAACAAACTTACAAGGCATATTTAAAATTTTAAAGTGAAAATTAGAAATAGATAAATAGATGCCAAAAATTAAGCTCACAATTCAAGTCTTCAACCAATGCACCTAAACGCCACATATGTAGGTACCCAAATACTGACTCAACATCCTAATTGCACAGTACCTATTTTTAAAAATTAATTCAAGCATTTTTTAGGCTTATATAGTGCCATGTATGTTACAATTATTTAAGGACAATACATTCTTCCATTTTATTTTAAGTATAAATGGCATAAAAGATATTTTTGATACTTACTGTAAACATTTCAAAAAATGCTGATAAATACTGTAAAATAATTTATTGAAGAATACAGGAACTGATGTAAGGACCTCAATGAAGTTTAAATAATATTCTGGAACACGATATGTAACACTAATCATCATATGAGTTCAAAACCAAGGACTACTGTACAGACAGACTGCATGCAGAATTGTCAGATTCTATCTATACAGCAACAAAAAAAAACAAACCCAAGAAGCTCGTTCAGGGTTTTCAAATGTTATTCAAAGTGCACTTATGGTATGAAACTCCCAAAAAATCAAGAAACTCCAAACAAACAGGGCCATAATTCTAATGCAAACCTTGAAACAAGTTCCAAGAAACTAGTGGAACAATGTTACACGAATGACCCAGATCAATCGACAGTTTCCATAGCAGATTGTGACAGAAAAGAACGTATCTACGGACACATCAAGGTTAGGAAGGCACTTAGCCAGCACTAAGTAACTTCCCACATGGTGGGATCTAGGATATCACCCCAGCAAGAAGCTTTCCCTCCTACTGCTTTGCCTCTTAGTGGCAAGGATCAGAACAAAATCAGGTACAGCAAGTTGCATGTTGCCTTCCTTGAACGCACAGCACTATGGACATTTTAGACAGAAGTACAAACACACTTAGTAAAATAAAGCACAATTACTTAACATGTTCAAACCATTCAAAATCTAAGAAGAAGAATGAAATACACAAGTGATACTATTCATATTGTTCAGTGCACTACCAAGACCTCACGCTAATGGGGCAGTATTGTACAAGTGCTGTCAAAATCCTATCAACATCATTTACAAACTAAATACATTTCAAATAAAATTGAAGTTGAATAAAGGCATTAAAATACTAAAGAAGAGAAATACAATTAGAAGATGAAATATTTATTATTTATGAAGTAGCAGCCTGGAATCTTCCAAGAGAAAATTATTCTACCACTAAAACAAAGCAGCATGATGTTGGTAAACCTAAGGTAATTCTCATTATTGATACTTATTCAACTGTGAAATGTTTAAATGTGTACAAACTCTGGATTTCCCCACCTTGCAATAGGCTCATTCCTATCATGGTAAACATTTATTCGACCAACAAATCTGAAAGGAAAATATACAAGTAGTTTAACAGTACTGCTAATAGATTATTTGAGAAATATTTTCTAGAAAGTACTTCTCACAGAGAACATTTCCCAACTGAACAGGCTCCAATTATCCAGAACATGAACAAGAACATAAGATATATATATAGATGTACACTTAAAACATGTAAATAAAAAAATACACAGAATGGTAACTTGATATAAATTTTGCCTATAAAGAGGTGTAAGGGATTATAAAACTAGGGATAAATCTTCTATGTAGACCTATAAGCAAGAAATAAGAAGTCTTATTCCCTAAACTGCCTGAGATAAGCCAGTGTAATTACTATCTTTTACAACATCTAAAGCCTACAACTGAATTAAAACTAAAGCAAACCAAAGCACAGAGCTAGTAAGTAATTCTCCCTCTGAATATCTCTAAGTACATTTTATCTGTATGTGGGGGCTTGACCTTGGATAGCAGCTAAGCACCCATCAGCCTCTCGCTCATTCCCTCCCCAGCAGGATAGGGAAGAGAATTGGAAGACCAAAAGCAAGATCTCAACAGTTTAATAAGTGAAGGGGAAAAAAACAAGTGACACAAAGGCAATCACTCACCACCTC
>VYZT01068849.1:0-13209 GCA_013400735.1 Pomatostomus ruficeps | reverse complement strand
CCCTAGCCCACTGCCACATAAAATTGCCTTTTCTTTTCAACTGTTGCCATGTAGGCCCAGTCTTTGGTGTGTTGCTTCTCCTCTGTGTAGCCTTTCCCTTCTTGTACCTCCAGTGGGAAATGCATGCTTACAAGCGTGGTTTTCACATAGACTTATGAATAAAGCTGGGAGCATGGAGCTGCTGTTCTATTGCCTGTGAGACATAAGAGCCTGGACTTGTTTTGTCATGTTTTCCCTTCACCCCAAGATGATTATTTCTAATTACTCCTTGCCCATCTACAGGAGACTATAAAACTGTCATTTTGATCCGACCACTAAACCTGTCAACAAATGAACATGAAGGTACCTGGCCAGCAGATGACTCCTGCCTCAGTTATGCATTTCTGGCATACTTAAAGCTCTGCTTACCTATTGCTCAGGCAGTCAGCCAAACCACTGCCCTGTCAACTTGAAAAGATTTCCTGAGGCTCATTAGGCTTAAGGATCCACATGGTGGCAACCTTAGATGCTCTTGTTCTTGCTTTTCCCATAAAATTAATACTTCCCAAGCCTTAGTAATTTTGGACATCTAGCAGAAAAATTACTGCCAAGGAATTTAAATAGGCCTGCTTTGAAGTAGAGATAATACAAAAGATTAAATTATGGAAAATAGTGAAGTTATTTCTCTTTAAGACAGCTGAAACCAGAAATTTGAAATTTCTCACAGAACTTCTAAAACGCTGGACGTAGATTTCGCTTTTATTCATAATAAAACTTAAGTACTCTTATTAAGAACATTCTTTATCCTGGAGATTTCCTTTATAAAAACAAAAATTATTTCCATAAAGAGGTTTTTTAATTATTATTTAATTAGATATTTTGTTTATTAGCATTTGAAGATGGCTTTAGTTTGGAATTTTAGTTTTCAAGACAACTAGCACTGAACTGTGTGCCAGAAAAGCCCTATTAGACTGCTCCTGCTGTGAATGGTTAGAATCTGTGTATCTGCTTTTCCATTTGGTGTTTAGATCTGAAACAGAAAGATTTTGCAACACACTGATCAAAATAAAATTATTTCTGTTATTTTACCTTTATTTATTTCAATTCTTTCCAAATATGAAGAGAAAGTAGGCAATTAATTGGAAAAAAATCCCAAACCTTGGCTAAGTGAAATGAAAATAGCAGTACAAAACTAAGGAAAAGTGCCTAGGTTAGACATCCCAGTACTTTATTTATTTTGCCTACTTTCCAGTTTTATTCACAGGCTTATCTAGACTGTTCCTATCACTTTTGACAGGAAATTCCCTGAAAACCTTATCACTACATGAATGCAGTACTTGGTAGAAGAATAATTAACTTGTCTTATGAACGAGTGCTAGAGCAATCACAGTTCTGTACCATCACGGCTTTGTTCAGACTAGTTTGCTGAGGAGAAAAGTTGTCAGTATAACAGTGGATAAGCGATCCCATTTGTTATTAATTTTGTATTATCTGCACTGAAAAATGATAAAATTTTTTGGGATTACATCACAGTCTGTATTTCTGCTCCTGTAGGGTTCTTTCTGGAGGTACTCAGAGACAGCTTGCAGATGCACATTCCTTAAAACACCTTACAGTTTTGTGCCCACACTCACTGCTGTGCCCGCACTCACATTGCATGGATTTAGGGCTCTCACGCCTCAGGTCCTGGTGTGACATCCAGCTTCTATAACTTGATAGCTGCCAGGACACAGAATGTCTGAGCAAGCACAGCAAGCTCAGCCTGTCAAATGTGCTGTGGCTGCACATGGAGTATGGATACGTGCTTGTTGTGCTCAAGGTCTGGGAAAACTGACCTATCCAGCAGCATACTTGCAGTCTTTGCTGGTGTTATATTCCTGCAAATAAGAAGTATTTGGAGAATATAATTTGCATTTCCACTTAGGGAAACCTCTGTGCCGAGATTATTAATTCCTTTCCCATGACTGAGATCATTCTGTTCACAGTTCTTTCACCAGAAAATATCTGTCTGTCTTAAGACTCTGATGGATACCCCAAAAGGTTAAAGCTGAATGATTGTTGCATCTCCCTGATAGAGGCTGTTTTCCTTGAAGAGTGTAAGCTTTATTTTCTTCATAAGCAGCTTCTGAACTGCTGGAATATTTCACAGAATGATAAACCAGTGCCAATTCCTACTGACTGTAGGACACTAGGCCCAAAACTACCACAGTTTAGGAGCTGCTAAGAGGTAATCATAGTCAAAGAGAGGCTGGGGATAAAACTAAATTAGAATGCATGCTGCAGCCATCCATTTTTCATTTACCGCCCTATATAAATCAGAGCCCATAGATGGAGAAGTTTATCTGTGGAGATCTAAAATCCTATTATTTCTCTCCCTTTCCTCTCAGGTCTATTTGTTTATGCTATATGTCCTTCAGTTTTCTTTTTCTGTTATCTTTTAAAATATTTTCTCCCCCTTTTCATTTAATTTTCTGTCTGAAGTGTAACATCACATGATGTCCTGAGAGAAATACTGCAATGAGGAGAAACAGGTGATTAGGTGATGTTGCAGCTTGATTGTTATAGGCTTTTCTTTTTTCCTCAAGAATGCTGTTGCTGTGTGGAAGATTGTTGATGGCTGCCATAAAGTTTGTCTTTGATCTGCAGAAAATTCCAAGCATCATTAATCCCCTGGTTATGGTGTGCACCCTCCATTCAGTCTAAACAAGAAGCTGCAGCTAAGCTCCTGTAGGAAGCAAACTTGCTGAAAACAGTAGAAGCCACCACCCAGGCAGTTATCCTACAAAAACAAGCTGAAGTATGAACTAATTTGTGAAGGACAAAGAACTTTCTGGGAAATTCTTACATATTCATTGACTGAGACATCAAGTGATAGCAGCTATGTATTTAGAAATAATCTGAAATCTGGGATAAAACAAATAGGTAATGTTTGTGGCCCAGGGAGAAAGCCAAGACAAAAAGCTTCTGTTGAGCAGAGTACTTACTGAACATGGAGAGCTAGATTTCTGAGCATGGAAATAACCTTCTGCTGTTTGTTCCTACCTTGTTCAGGGAATTGGAGCTTTGTGTACATTCTTTGCAAATACACAGGCTTTCATCAGAGACACTTCAACTGCCCCAAATCACAGTTACTCCTATGAAAACAAACGTGTCAAGATGGTAACTGGTGGCTAAGTGTTGGGGCAGGACACCAGTTGATTGAAAATGAGAGATATTTTTAAAAGTTTGGTTGTTTGCTGAGATTGTAGATTTTTTTTCTACCTTTAGAATCCCAGTTCATGTCTGTGACTGCCTCAGTAAGCCTCAGGGAGTTGAGGCATCAAGTAGCTCAGACTGCCTTTCCTATTTCACCATAAGTAACTGCAGCATAAATCTGTTAGGTGAATGATCTCCATTACTGCACAGGTAAATAACCAAATTCTAGTAGCTTTGGTGAATTTCTCCTGAGCTCTCAATCCTTGCAAAGGTATTTCCCACTTTTATTGCTGTTTATGGTTAAGGAAGATTAGAAGACCATAAATCTGCACTGAGTTGAGCCTAGATAGAGGTGTTTCAGCTGTTGATCTGGTCTGGTCACTGTCAGAGCTCTTTTGAATGTATACAATTAATCTAAAGAAGCTTTTTATGTCAATGAGAAGTGGGTTACTGGTGTAGTTTTATTAGGCCATAGTCTAATCATAGATCTTATTTCTACTTTGATGCCTCTACCAACACAAGGCTTTTTCTTAACTTGTATGATAATTTTGTGACCTAGAGGATTTTTTAAGCTAAGAATTGTGAGGAAACTTCCCTGGAATTTCTTTCAGAGGCAATCAAAGTTTGTGATTCAAATTAAAAAAAATTTGATATTATTTTACTTTATCACAAATGGCTTTGGGACTAATATATTTTCTATACGTATCTTTATTGTCTGTAGAGTCATATGTTTATTTTGCCATTTATCAGTTTGCCTTCAGGCTGATAAGTTTTGAAAGACTATTTGATGTCTTTGTTAGCTAATATCATCAGTGCTTCCTTTCCTTTGGGACTACTTATACGTATTTAACCTCCTATGCCTGAAAAAAAAGTAACTGCAAGGATCTACTGCTGCCCCATTCATACTGTTCTTTGACCTATTTCCATCAGAAAGAGAAATTGCTAATCTAGGCCAGATATCTTAAAATGTATCTGGATCCAGCAACACAGTCAAACTTGAGCCTTTTGGGTTTAAACAAGTATCTTGAAACATATTTGTGAGTTAGTTGCAAGACATCCTTGGAAAATTTTGCTTCTATGAAATCAGAATGGGAATTATGTCTTTTGATGGCAGAATACAAAACAAACATTCAGAAGAAAACGTGTTAGTTGTTAGTTATCAATTTAGTTGTTAGCTACAGCTATTTGATTTTGAAGTGGTGTATCTGATCCCTTTTAAATTCCTACTGGAAAGAAAGCATATTTGCAAGAATTGCAAGGGCCATCAGTAATTTTTCTAGTTTTTATAGGCTTGGCAGGGGACTTAAGGCCTGGAAGGAAAAGGTATCTGTGCTACATCTCTCCTCTGCCTTCCAGCCCCTGTGTGCTGGTGAGCACATACACTGTGTGGTTTGGGGAGTTTGCTCCTCTGCAGCCTTCACAATTCCTATTTTGCTCAGGGAAAGCCTACCTAACTTGGCACTATCTTAACCTCTCAGAAGGGCAAACTTTGCCTTGGAAATTCCTAGCAGACTGAATTTTATTTGGCTAATTTTATTCCAATTAATTTTTATTTGTAAAACAAAGAAAATGACAGATGCAGTATGCCAATGCCTTGAGTAAATATAGCCCAGCTATCTAAGCTGACCTGCTGTTGGAAAATCTAAGTAACTCTGATCCTTCCCTTCACCGTTCCCTCATCCCCAAAGTAATAAAAGCAGAGTTAGAACAGCGAACACCTGGCATGTTGGGCACGCAGCATAACTTTACATTGTAATCATCTTGTCAAGGAGCTGAAAATAGCATTGTGCTGCAGTGTTCACTAGTACTTCAGGAAGGAAGACAATAACCAGCATTTGGCAGCAGCCTACAAGCTGACTGTGAGTAATCCAGAAGTATTCCTCAGATTGTTTCCCTCCTCTCATCCTGAAAACATTCACCCTGCATCCCCTGGTAATGTATCACTGAGGCCCTCACTTCCAGTCTCCAACTGCAAAAGTGGTGAGCAGTCACTGTGCTGCACACAACTAAGCAGTCTCTCGTACAGCAGCACTCACTCTGGCTTACAACAAAATAGTGCATAAAATTAAATTAATTCTAGTGTGTTCAGTGTGCCATACAAATTCCAGGAAAGAATGACAATAAAAGGCTTTGTTTGAATGAATTGAGGTGAATCATGGGCAGATAGGAATCATGATATCATCGAATTACACAGCAACCCAGGAATACAAGATTTAAAATAGAAATTTGGACAAGAGACTTTGCCCAAAGAGAATTCTTGAAGAAGATCAAGAGGTCAGAGAGTGTTACAGCTAATCTGGCACCAAGGAAATGACACACAGATTATAGGGATCACAGGGATTAAATGAAAGTTAGGGAATAGGCACTATTTTCAAGTGGATGCTATTGTGGAAGAAAAATTTTGTACTAAATTCTTGGAAATAAAAATCACAATATTAGGAAGATGTAAATCTGAGGATTTTCATGTTCAGTCACTCATTCGTATACACAGCTAACACAATAATCAGTGGACTAACAGTACTTGTACAGTTTTGGGTTTGGGGAACTGAGTATTGTGAATATTTTTATATTACTTCCTTACTTAAGCACATTTCCCTGGGTTACCTTCTGCAGAAATACATTGGAAGTAACAAGCACACCAAAGGTAAGAGGCACAGTAGCACGGTGCATTAGCAATGTTTAATCAGATTGGATGCTAGGCTGGCAATTCTACTGTATAGGGTGAGCCAACTTGCATTCATGAGCCTGAGGTGGAGGTAATCCCTGATCTGATTACTAAATTTTAAATTTGGTGTACTAGGAACAAGAAAGAATTCTTAGTTCTAATATTGTAACAGTTTTTCAAAAGTCAAGGAAGATGACCCCAAGATATGTGGAAAATTGTGCATGTCCTTATTCCCAGGCAGTATGATAAGAAAGCTGGTACTCCACTGATAGAAAAACACATGTAAAATCAGTACAACTCCATGTTATTTTTTTAGAAGATGGTCAAAGAACTATGCTTTTCTTCACTGAGGAGATGACTTCCATGAAAATTCATTTATTTACTAAACTCATATTCTGCTTGGACATATTCTGGACACTTGAGTTAGTACTACCTGGCTTTCTCATTAAAAAAATAATGCTATACAGGGTAAATCAAGCATACTGCATTACACAGGTTAAGAACTAACTGCAGCCCACCAGAACAATCACCAGAGGGAATTGCTCTCACATGGAGATGTTTTTTCTGAAGCTTTGTAGAAACTCTGCACAGAACACTATGAAATGCTTCTTCTGCTAGGGGTGAGAAAAGTGGGGCCAGCATGCCAATCAAGGAAGAGGGTGGGACAGTCATACAAAATAACATGGACTGTGTTGTAAAATAAATCCCCTTTAAGCAAAATATTTATTAGTACCATCAGGGAAAACCTTTCCTCCTCTGTATTGTATGGGTTGTGTTGCGCAGGGCAGGGCATGAAGAAGAGCCTCAGAAATAATTCAAAGACTGAGGAAAATGGAAAGACCATAAAGATTCAGAGTTTAGCTTATTAAAACAAGAAGATAGAGTATTTAATTACAGAGTATTAGTACTGCAAGTAGGAAGAAAATAGTGGTTACTGGAGGGGCTTTTATTCTAGCATAATGAGAAAGCAGGAATGCAAGACAAATCTAAGAAATGTTAAATTGGATTTTTGGCAAATGATGAAACTGGTGGCCTTCAGAAAAATTCTTCAAAGGGAAGCACCAATTTATGTATTTTTCATAAATTTTTATTAATATTTGAATTGGTCCTGATGCTGAAATTATCAGAAAAATGTCAAGATTTTTGCAATGACTGACTTCTTTTCTGGTCAGAAGCTTTTTATTCATCACAGATTATGCCTTAGCATCCTGTTTTGACTCAAGCATTTATTATGTATGTGCTTTTAATGTAGTTTGCTTCTCTGAGTTGCCCTTTTTGAACAGCCTATTAAGTGGTAGTCATAGGGGTAGGGTCTGATCTGCACTTTTATTTTGTCAGGCAAAATCTAGTCTGATCTCCTGTGTTTTCTTCCACTCAGATCAACAAGCTTTATTTTTTGTTCGTTTGTTTTTGTTTTTGTTTGGTTTTGGTTTTGGGTTTGGTTTGGTTTTGTTGTGACAGGGAACCGGCAGAAGTAAAACATGGTGGAAATTTTTTGTAAAATGAAGTTTTAAGCATTGGTTTTGTTAATGCATTACTTTTTTCCAAGGGTCTTCTCAGGTGAAAAATTAAAACTTGATTGCTATTTTGCTGTGAGATGTGCTGATGTGCCTTCAAAGTTGCCCTTTTACCAAACACCAAAAAATACTATCATATGTTTGGTAAAAGGGCAACTTTAGATAGAGGCATGGAAAATATGTAAAATTAAGACACTTGGAAAGGGATGAAAGAGAGAGTAATCTATGATGAAGGAAAATAGAGTTTGCCATGTTTGAATTCTACATGATGCTCAGTCTTATTGTTTTTCCCCACTGAAAGGCAGGAAGTTTTCAAAAAATTACATTTTAGCACATTGTGCATGCTGGAACAAGAGAGAAAGAGAGACATTGCTTATAACTCATGTGCACATGACTCTTCATACTTTTTTGCAGATTTTAACCTCTTTAATTGCCTCACTAACCAATCCACAATTTCAACTGATTTTATTTGCTAAAATAATGTAAATTGAAGAAAATCAGCTCTGGCACATACATTTTAGAATATAAAGATATAAACACACTGGAAAGCAGCTACTTGAATCAGAGCAGTTAAGCAGTCATGGCTAAAACTTGTCATTCATGATTTATGATCATTGTTTGTGTTACTGGAAAAAGAGCTGAATTTACATTTAGAGCTGCTTGCATTGACTCCTTTTGGGGTCTGGAACCATAAATGCATAGGTTTCTAAATGGCTGGTACTGCAAAAACAAATATTGTGCCTTGGCCGCTTCCAGGTTTTGGTTTATTGATCCTAGATTACATAGTGCATGGTTGCTGAGCTGCAGACAAACGGGACTTGTCAGCTCTCTCTGTGGGATATTGCTCTATGATTCAGTTAACGGTAGAGGAAACTTCTACCTAATTGACTTTTAGCTTGTTGAAATTTCCTGCTGTCACAAAACCCACCAGTATGACTCGCGTCATTTTTAGTAATTCTGTGAGAGAGAAAGGCTGAAAAGTCAGGAAGAATGATTTACCATGTCATTCTTGAGAGGGGTCTCATCTGCTTCAAGAGTGAGAGACAACTCTCAATAAAAAAGCTCATATTGCCACTTGGCACTCATAACCTCAGCCTGTCAACAATAGTACTTAACATTTATATAATGCTGTACTGGCATTAGCTAATTAATTCTTACAACACCACTGGGAGATGAGTCACTAAACACCTTTAGGAATGCTTTCCTTTTAATACCTCTGGCAATGTTATGTGCTGAAATGCAGAGATTATTGACACTTGTCTCAAAGAAAAGCTAGAAGTGATCTTAATATTTTATGGTTTTTTTAAAATGAAAAAAAAGGTTAAAAACCCCTCAGAAGTTTAGCAGAGTCTAATAAATTTTCATTCAAATCCATCTTGTGTCAGAATAAAAGGGATTTCCACTGTATAATATTAATTTCAAACAAAATCTCAAGGGATAGTGACTGATGTCAGTTGAAAACCCAGCAATGCACTTGCTGTAAACCAGCAACTTCAGATTGTTAATACAGAGGGGAAAACATTGAAAATAGAAAAAACTCCAATATTTTCTCACCTTGACAGCTGCATCTCCCAGATAGTACTGAAAGATATCATTATTCTGACAGAAGAGAGCTACACTGCTTGCCAGAGCAGTAGAAATTTATTTTTTCCTTACTTAGAAAGCACCATTTTTGGGGTGGGGCTGGTTTGTGTCGGTAAGCCTCATGCCATTCTTCATCAGTGGTGGGCACAGCCAGTTCTCGGAAGGTTATACTTCCATCTTTCCCTTTCTGGCAAGTGGCTGCTGGAGGCTTTTTCAGGAGCATTTTCTCTGCTTCCATCCTGGTCCCTACTCCTTATAGGGCATCCCAGCTCCAGGCCTGAGTGCAGCCTCCCTGAGTGTCTCTCAGGCAGCAAAGAGAAGGGCAGAGCACTTACCCCAGTGCTATTTCTGCTGGAGGCAGGTGCAGCATTGTCCTGGTTTCAGCTGGGTAGAGTTAATTTCTTCTCAGTAGCTGTGTTTTGGATTCAGAATGAGAATGGTGTCGATAACATGCTGATGTTTTGGTTTTTTGCCAAAACATGTTTATCCTAAGCCAAGGACTTTTTTCCTTGTCTTGTGCTCTGCCAGTGAGGAGGTACACAAAAGAAACTGGGAGGGAGCACAGCTGGGCAGGTGACCTGAATTGACCAAAGGGATATTTCACACCATGGAATATCATGCCCAGTGTATAAAGTACTGAAGTTTTGTATACATCAAATATATGTATATATGTATGCAACATCAATTTAGAAGTTCTTTTAATAAGAGAGCTATTGATTATATATTTTGTATAACCATAGGTATGCTCATAATAAAGTCATATTTGTTGCAATTGACATTTTCATTAATGTGAAATGAGAACACACATCAGTTTTTTGTTGATATAATGTATGTAAAACAATAAGAAAACAGTGTATGCAAGTAATTTATATGTTTTTTTAACCACAGAACTTGTATGTCAAAATACTTAGATCATTGACATGCACTCTTGTATTCTGTGGCAAAGATGTAATTTATTTTATGTGATTAATGTGTGGAATATTGGATTTTTTAAAAAAACAT
Organism: Pomatostomus ruficeps; assembly: GCA_013400735.1. Taxonomy (NCBI): domain Eukaryota; kingdom Metazoa; phylum Chordata; class Aves; order Passeriformes; family Timaliidae; genus Pomatostomus; species Pomatostomus ruficeps. Next base: position 3,267 of record VYZT01068849.1, on the reverse strand, counting down.
CTTTGAAGAAAAGATTTTTAAAAGTAGCCTGTAAGAATTCAGTAATTTCCTTTAATTGAATTCAGAGGTGATTTTTTCTTTGCACTAGGTTAAATAAATTCCAGGGATTCTTAAATGAAATATCTTCAGAAACTACTTTTCAGACAAACACCTCTGATTTTACTTGCATACATTTAGAAGCAGTCCACAATGCTATGCTCTCATGACAAACATGTGATCTGATTAACAAGTGTGAATTAAGTCTGAAGTTTTCAAAAGTTTATAAAAAGGCAGGTAAAAAATGAATATCCAAAATATTTCCACAGAACATTTGCAAACAGGTTTCAGATTTTTTGAGAGACTGTCCTACTCTAACAAAGAATGTCAATGGCAGGAGTCAAACAACTACCACTACTTATATAAACTCTTTTTTTCAATGGTGTATTACTTTGTGCGTGTGACACACTGGTCTCTGTTACTTATCTTTATGATTTATAAAAGGTCTCCGAGATAACTCAACTGCCTTACTTCATTGAATATTTTCCTCTTTCAGTTGCAAACAGTAAATGATTGATACATCATTGCTTTTTTCTTTTTCCTTAAGGAATGCCAATTTGTCCCTGGTGGAGCCAGCAGTGTCTGCCAGCTCCCGGCTCAGCACAGGAATAGCCAGAGGGCTGGGATGGATGCATTGCTAATGCAACATGTGGACTGTTTGTTTGGAGAACTCAAATGAAAGCAGGCAGTACGATCAAGATAAAGCTTTTAACGATGTTTGCCTTATTATAATTATGAATGCTGTCTATTGATTCTCCTCATTTACCCAAATTGCTAAGTTGTTTTCAACTTCTTCCTACAATTAGCATGAATGAAACTGACTGTTGGCTGGCTAGAAATCTTTGCTACTCAATCTGCATTCATTAACAGCTGTCATGAACAGTGGTCAGGCACAGCAGAGGTGCCTAAAATTTATACCATACATAGAAAGTAAAGGATCGACTAAATGCTTTAGAAAAGACTCGTTTATTTTAGAATTTAGCTGGTGCAAAATCTGATGACATATGACAACAGAACAGGGTTTTGGTGTAATTTGAACAACAAAATGGAGTGCAGAATTTTCCTTCTGTGCCAGCCTGAGTTCCTGCTATCTTATTGATCTAAAAATTGCTGTTGTCTCATTGCTTCAGCACAGCTATTCCTAGAGAGTGTATGAGGGCATATGTAACTAGAGTTGTTCTCAAAATCCAAATAAAGTAGAAACTATTTGCTGACAGTTTTCTTTAACCATGCTTGAGAGAAGGAAATGTGCCATGTGAGCATGACTGTGCGATACTGGTTCCACAAAATAATACAATAACCCTCTGTTTAAGTGTTTGCCTCCTTTCCTTTGCCTCTACACAATTACCAGGTCTATGTACTGCTTAATTCTTTAGCTTTAATGAAATTTTTCCTAATATCTCCTGTGGGCTTATGAGTGGACTGACCATATGGTGTCCAGGGGTCCTTCTATGATTCTGTGAAGATAAACCAGTCAAAACCTCTGAAATTTGGTGGTTCCTAGGAAATAGTGTTTCCAGTATCAGAGCTTTCAAAAGCTCTCTCAGACCCTCAAACAGAGGAAATATTCACATTCAGCTTTTTCCTTTTCTGTCATTTTATTCTGGAGATACTTACTAGAATATCTCCTTTTCCGACCTCCTGCTCCTTGCATTTTCTGACAAGAAATGGGACAAAGAAACTTAAAAAATGTTGACCGTGGCTGTAAAGATCAGAGTAGGAAAGGTAATGTGGGTGTTAAATCAAAGTCTCCAGGGTCTTGTATGGCACAAACTATTGCTGGGTCTGAGTGGAACAACCCAGCTGTCATTTTCCCCCAGGGGCCTCATCCGTTAGACCTCCATGCCACACCTCACTGGCACCATGCAACACACCCCGCCAGGCATTCTGCTTCCACAGGAACACGTAGTGTGACATGTCTGAACTCCTCACTGTTGGTTTCCCTGCTAAACCTCCATGCCTCTGAATTACTCACAGGCAAGTAGAGAGTTAGATAAATTTGAGGAAGCCCAAGTAACCAGTCTTACCCAGTGCTGGTGCTAAAAGGGAATAGAAACCCATTTTTGGAAGAAATTGTGCAGCACGGTATGAAATTGATGTATGCCTAGAGATCAGGTCTCCATTTAAAACTGAGATGATTAAACATCAGTTTATATTTATGTATCCAAAATGCCCATACTGAAAATCCTTTTTCCAGCTGTCATCCTTCTGTTTCTTTTTTGAAAGAACTTACTTTAAATCAGCGACGTTCCTCAGATGCTGGAGTTCTGCTTCTCAGTGTGATATGCAGTTCTTTATATCCACACTGTGCTTAGCAGCTAGATTATCACAAGAAGCAGAAAAGACTTGTATTCTAGTTCCTACACCAGTAGAAAAAATAATGTTTGTTGGAAATGCAGTAGAAAATGAAACATGTATTGTCATTGCAAAAAGGACAGGCATCCAGACCCTGGTTTCTTGTAGGTGAGTGCCCAAGTCAAAGGCTACAGCATCAGGTGACTCCTGCCCATGCTGTTGAATACTTTGTTTGTTTGTGAGATCCAGAACAGTGTCTGCAGAAAGGACTGTGATTACTTATATACATACATACACACACAGCTCAGAATGCATTCTGATCTAGGCAGATTAAATATGTGGGAGGTATGACTTGACATTACATTAGTTTAAAAAAAAATAAAAAAGAATGGTCTAACCAATGAGCACTCATTATTTTTTGTGAGTGGTAAAATGATGAATGGTAAAAAGGCTATGGTCTCCAGTGGAATAAAAAAGATAATATGTCACTCAATCTAGAAAAAGAAGGATTTCATAATTTCACTGAGGGAAGACTGAGGGCAGCCACAAAAGAACAAGAAATGACCTTCCAGTTTGGAAAGAGGTCACATGGGTTAAGCAGAAGGTGTGATGTAAACCTCTCTTTGCCCTTAGAATTTCCTGTGGAACAGCAAGTGATTGAACAGTCAGGGTGCTGATTTCTGCTGAGGCTACTCCTAATCGTATTCTTGTTCATCAGAAACACAGATGAAATTCCAGCCTTATCTTAGGGAATGCATGTGGATTTCAGGCACGCCGCAAGAGAAGAGAGCCAGCACCTTTTCAGGCCTGGACTCCCTTCTCCCTCAATGTTGCCCCAGAACTGGCCAATGGCAGTTATTGACATAAAGGACTGCTTTTTTAGTATTCCCCTCAACCCTCGGGATTCGCCTCAGTTTGCCTTCTCAGTGCCATCCA
>VYZT01068786.1:0-10185 GCA_013400735.1 Pomatostomus ruficeps | reverse complement strand
ATATAGATATGAGCAACAGAATCAAACATTTACTGCTTCTAGGGCACTTTTCATCCGGATGTAGTGATAGATGGCACATTTATATTCATGCCATATGTTTCTACATATGTCACAGCATAAAGCACTCCAGTGACCCACTATTTACAGGGAGAAGCGAGAAAAATCACAGGATACAGCAGTTGTAGTTGTTTAATGTCTACTCACAAAGTCACTGAAGTAATTGTTACGTGTGCCACTTCTGTTACAAAAAATGGAGAGAGAGAGCAGAGAGGAAGGCGGAGGGTGGGTAGAGAAGATACCTCGTACATTTGACCTTAATGAGGCAGGCTATGAATACTCATAATGATTTCTCAAACTGTTTGAAGATGAGCAGCTAGAGGCAAAAGAACTGTACTAGAAAGGAGATAGGCTAAGTACCACTCAAATGGAGTCATTATGCTTGCAGCTATTTGGATCCTGAAATGAGATAAAAGCTGCATCATGGAGGCATAAAGACTTCAGGACCAATATAAAGAATTAACTGACATATCTTCTGGTAAAATACATTATGAAACCTTTCAGTTCTACTTTGCATCAGTAGGCTAAGTGATGAAGCAGTAGAAACAGCAGGCTATGGTTTTCCTATCCTCAACTAAAGCCTCAAGCAACTACAGGAGTGCTGGTCTGCCTCCCGCTGACCTCCCTTCCAGCCATTAGGATAAATAACTGAGCCCTTACAGTCCCTCTGCATTGTTCCTCTACTTATTCCTCACTCTAAAAATTCTTGCAGGACAAATGCACCAGGTAAGATCTTTATCCTTCAACTGGTGTTAGAAGGATATATCTAGTTTAAAAGTCAAAGCAGACAATAAAGAAAACTCAAGTGTTTTGTTTCTTTTGTAATTAATTTCTATTCCCTGCCTGTGGTGGAAAACTGCCTTGTACAACACCCCATGAACCACAGAATTCAACTATGTTGATATACAACAGTTATGGTAAATTGTCATATCTATCTATTTTTCTCTGTGTATCTTTTGATTTTTTTTAATGATGCAACAGTGAGGATACAAAGACCTATTAAGACTAATAGATGCAATTAAAAAATCTTATTAAATGGAAATAGATTAACTACTGCCTTGCTCAGACTATCCTGAATAGTGACTGCAGATTTGATGATCCCTCTCATGAAAAGCTCTTAGAAGTTTTTTTTTTACAAGAATTATGAATTATGAACAGCCTCTTTCTCCTAACTACATTTAAAAAAACCCCAAACCAAATCCCACAAATCCCCCCAACCAAGTGAATTAGTAAATACAATGCAGTTACCTGTCATGTTGCAGTAAACTTTCAAAGGTCCCAGTGCCCCACTGCCATCTGGATCTATCCAGTAGTAATTTGAAGTTTTGCCCAAGTGTTTGTATGCTTCACAAGAGAGTTCATAAATAGCTGAAATAAAATAAAACAGAGCAATAAGAATCTTCATAACCTGGGGGAAAAAATCCATAAGGACAATTAATTTATCCTGTTTATATGTAAAGAAATATACCTTTGACACTAAATGTTACTGATATTCACAGAAAACAAAGTATATTTCCAAAATTATAGAAGTGATTAAAAACTTGAGGCACATAATTTATTTTTTTTTGTACTGTGAGAGAAAGCTAGAATAGGGAGAGAATTCTAACAACTTGGGGAGAGGGAGGAACAAACCCACTTTTTAAAGACTATATTTAAACCATTTTTGACAATAAAGTTCATACCTTTGTTTATACTCTCTTTAAGTTTCTATCCCTTCTATTGATACAACATACTTTTACCCTTAAGCTTTCTTTCAAGAGCTACACTAAAAGAGCTTGTGAGTTTTCCCTCTGTAAATTTTGGAATTGTTCATGTTTTATTACAACTCCGAATTTCAACACTGTGAAATTTCTCAGTACATACAATACCTGTCTCTACACAGCTATGCACTTACTCTATCACATACACACAAAATTGATTCTCTGTTCCAGCAAGGTCTGGAATGTCACAATATTTGCTGGAATAAGTTTAATTGATTTAGCAGAGGGGTTTGTTTCAATTTTTCCCTGAATATTGCTTTCTATTTCAAGTCATAAAATTGTCTAATTGTGTTATAATGAATAGCTCAGACATACTAATAAACATTGTAGATAGAACCTTTTCTAGTAATTTCTATCTTTTCTTAGAAATGTATAATTTTTAAAAAAGTTATGTGCATTAAATATGAAGAAAGAATTTTATGCTAAGAAAAAGTAAAACTGATAATTTATATAAATTGTTGTGTGTGTGTATATTTATAAAAATGGTGAATTATTCCCATATTTTCCTATGCAATTCTTAAAAAAGGAATGTGTAATGGTGCTTTGTCTTTTAAGGACCAGATGGTAGAGCTTTTTTGTTTGGAATCAATCAATCAGCTGCTAAAAGAAATGAAATGTTTGTTTAACCAGACTTCATATCCACTCTAAAAATTCATCTAATTTGTTGGCAATTCTTGCGAGCAATCTCCTTGCTAAGACTGGCTTTATTTCAAATGTCCATAAGGACGAGCTGTTTTGCTGGGCTCTGATGATGATGAGTGACTGATCACACACACACACACATTTAAAGGCTTCCAACCAAATATCAAGACATGGGATGGAAAGCGGATTTAAAAAAATAAACCCCAAATGTTGATGTGGCACAAAGGCAAAGCTCAAGGCTGTTATCTATCTATAATTCCATTGTGATGCTACAAGAGAAAGAATTTCCTGGGAAGTTTTATGTGTTCATTAGAGGATATAAAGAACATTTTATACAAGCAGACTTTAATTAAATTGTGAAACATTCTAAGCCATTTCCCCTTTCTCCACAAACAAAGGTCAACATATTCTTCCATTATCAAGGAGACTCTGTGTCTGTTTTCAGACACACTTCATGCAAAATTCACAAGGAATTCATAACCTGTTTTGCTCACAGATATTTCCCTAACTCTCTACATGCTACCTAAACAAAATCATAAAATACTAACTCCGTCAATGTATACTCGTTGTGACACCGAGTGGCAAATTTTAACGGATGCCCTCCAGGTCAAGTTGAGAAGGTAAGAAATATTGTTTGTCATCTTGCTGAAGTTTTGTGTTTTCATTTTCTAAACTCTTGCAAGAAACCAGGGAAGCTTTGTCTCTGTAGTAACCAGACTTTTATGTAAGGCCATACAATATTTTTACCCAGGTTTGCTGCTTTCAAGCACACAGGCCAGTATTTGTACAGAAATACTGCTACAACTCAGAAAACAAAATCCAAGAGTGTTATATGGAAATCAAACGTTTTCACAGGAAATTAAGGGGTTTAGATACAACACCCTTCTTTCTGTTCTTCTGGAATGGGAGAAATAGAAAGTGATATGTAGGTATTAGTTTTGTAGCACAGAAAACGCTGCTTTTAAATAAGTCAGCTTTGTTAAACTTCAATGTTATGTTGAACACTAAATAATAGAAATTAAGATTGTTCTTCAAATGAAGGCAAAAGAGTGGGATAGTCTAAACAAATTCAACTTGTGAAAAGTATTCTCCTGCGTGTGTGATAAACTTCTGGGATATATTATGCATATGTATAGAATCCTAGAATTACTAAGGCTGGAAAAGACCTTTAAGATCATCATGTCCAACCATCAACCTATCACCGGCACTGTGTCCTCAAAGTGCTGAATCCACAGGTTTTGTTTTAGACTCCCAGGGATGATGCCTCCACCCCTTCCCTGGGCAGTCTGTTCCAATGCTTTAGAACCCTTTCTGTGACTCCAATTCCCGCAGCACAACTCGAGGCCATTTATGTAGATGCATAAATATCTTAAAAGTAGGAATAAACCAAAATGAAAAGGTAGGCTCCAGTGCAGTGAGCAGTAACATAAATCACTTCACAGGAACACACGAACAAAATGAAGGGACAAGTGAATTTCATACACTGACAAAATAACCAGACATTAAGGTGCAACAGGAAACAGCATTCAGGTTCTGGGGTATGAAGACAATTGACGATGGAAAGAGACGATATTGTTGACTTTGGATGGCAAAGGGTGGCCACTTACATGAACAAAAGGACAAAAGCAGCAAGCACCAGGCAGAAGGCAACTCGGAAGTGGAGGAAAGTGAGACACAACACCAAGATGTCAAAGCGGATGGTGACATAGAAAGGAAGAAAGCACAGGATCTCCTTAGAGGCCACTACCTGCTTTCCTAAATGTTACGCACAAAGATCAGTAGTGTAAGGCCGAAGGAGAACAGGGAAGAATAGAAATTAGGAAACTCAAAGCAAACCTAGAGTAGATGAAAGGACAAACATTTAAGGAATGTTGTTTTAGAAGTCACCCAAGCACACTAAAACAGAGAAGAAAATGAAAACGGAATACAGGGAAGAGACCATGGCAGAATCAAAACACCTTAAATGAGAAAACTGATAAAAGTTACAATAAAAAGAGGAAAAACCCTAACTGAGATAAGAAAAGACGAATAAGTACAATGCAAGATTTGGATGTAAATGTTACAGTGTTCACATTGGAATTAGGAGAAATGGTTGCATATATCCGACAGGGAGAGAGGGAAGAGCTTTGTAGTGCTGATTTCAACTGAAAGACAAGGAAGAAGAATAAACAAACAAAAAAAAAAGTGGAAGAACTAAGGACACAAGGACAATAGAGATTTTTGCTTTTCAAGCTAGTAGAAGTGAAGTGCCAAAAATGTATATTTGCTTTCTTGGTAGCTGGTCCAAATACACAACATATGTAGTCTTAAGGGACTTCAGAATAGTATTAAACCTCAAAATCTTCCAAGCTAAATGCAAAACTCACATGCACCTTGATGTCCAGATAAGCTATTCCTAGCATAATAAAGCCAGTTGTCAGTTTGTTAGGGTTTTTTAAAGGTCACTTATATTCTCTCTGAGAATAATATGGGAAAAAAACTCTCCCTACAAACAGCTTCTTCACTCTTTACATGCTTTCATATTGCATCAAAAATTGTCTACAAGCCGCAATAGGTGAAAACCTGGTCAGAACAGTGATCCAAGGTCTTAGAGTCAGGAAAAAAGTATGCACAAGAAGAATCAAAACCAGGAAGCAAAGACCAGAGCACCAAAAATGCAATAGTCTTTTTAAAGTTTAATCTCCTGAATAATACATATAAAAGTGAGACCACCAAATCCATTGCATGATAAAATTCGAAAGGATTTTTCTGTGTTCTAACCCAAAGATAAAAAGTTTTAAAACCAAAAACATTAAAAAAAAAAAAAGGAAAAAAAAAAGAAATTCACTATAACTTTTGGTGTGAAGCATCAAGCTTCTCTAAGCTTCTTAGTCTAGGCAGAAAATCCAACCATTTTAATTAGCTGACAAATGCAACTATGAATGCATTTTGAAGTTCCCCATTGACTAAGCTAACATTCAAAACAGTGGATTTGAGTGAGCATGGCTTGAGGGGAAAAGTATCTTTTCTTAGAAAAGCTTGATTAGGTAAGTAGGCTAAGGGAGAACAGCCTAGAGTGAAACAAACACTAACAGCAAACCTGCAGCTACAGGGACTTTAAGAACATTTTCCTTGTTGCAGTTCTTCATGGGTTCTGAACACCGAAGGGGAGGTGCTGATGGACAGGGAAGACAACGCTCATTCCGAGTTTTTAGGATCCTCTACTTTAAACATTAGAGGAAAAGCAAATAGCTCAAAAAAGAGTTTACAGAATAGTTTTTTCCAGCTCGCGACTGTTAGTCAAAAGTTGGAAAGAATCAACATGTCTTAGGTTTCAGTGGCTCTTAACTGACTGTGGGAAGCAGATGTTCTCACTCCTGTTATCCGTTCTGACTGGTGTAAAGATCAAGGGATAGTTATCCTGCACAGGTGGCACAGCTGCTGGCTATCTCCGAAAAGCAGAAGAGCTGAATGACAAAAAGGATTTGGAAACTCTGTGGCCCCATATGATGTTCCCATAAAATTTCATTAGCACCTTGGTGAACTACAGTTTTTCCATCACTATGCGAAAAGGCAGCTTTAATTTTAGGGCTGACAAACAGACTCCTTTTAGAAGTGAAAAGCTCATTATAAATAGATTACCTAGCATGACAGTCTGCGCTGTGCGACTCGATGAATGTGTTGCAATACGTTTTGTTTCTGTCAGTGAATATGGTTGCTGCAGGGAATAAACTCCTTTAAACACCTGCTAATATAGGAGTAAATCTCAGCTTTACAGGAACACAGCAAAGGGGTAGATACAGAAAAATGGATGGAGTGAAATGACAGCAGAAGTGACAAAAACAGGCAGTGCATCAGATCCACAGAGTCCAGCTATGTCTCTCTAGTACTTTCAACTTCTTGAAAAAATACTGAAAGCTAAATAAACTATGAGGTGCTTGGGTTTATGTCACTCAAACTGGTTGCAACTCTTGAGCCCTGAAACTACAAACATAAAAAGAAGGGGGGGAAAAACTCCAAGCTTACTCAAGAAATAGCTGCACCCTGAAATGTCATACCTGAAGTTTATTTTAAAAGAATAAAATAAGATTTGTTGCTTTGTTATAACATATATTCAGAAGATAATTGAAAATGGAAAATGGAAAAATAAAAAATAATTTATACATCAATAGATGTACACTGTAAGTCCCTGCTCTGTCAGCAGAATTTTCTCTCTGTGCAGATCCATATTAAACCTGTACTCATCCCTTACTCCTTCCAATGCTCTATGGTGGAGAAATTATGTCTTATAGTTCTTTTAAAACAGGTTAAGACAACCAGATATTTCACCATAGCTCAAAGCCAGATACATATAAGAGAAAAAAATCCTTCTGTATTCTGACAGAAAGAATACACGAAGTTGCTGGGCTGCTGTACTACCTCAAGTATAGGAAAAGTTTTTTAAAAGCTCCACAAAAAGCCAATATGATGAAACACTACTTCAGTGTTCTTGCTGTTCTGTAGGACAATATCTGCAATGGTCAGGACCAAACCTTTTGTCTGTCAGTTTTCTCAAGTCTGGATATAAAAATTCTGTAGTTTGGAACTCATCCTTATAAAGTCTAAGAAGAGGAAAAGCAAAACAAATTAAAAAATTAAGTCTTCAGTTATAGTTAACTTAAAATAAGCATATGTGCTGTTGAAATCAGACCAAAAAAAGTGTGAACAAGTATTTACTTTTACATCTCACACTGTGAGAAGTAACCCTTTCAGACATGACTTCAAGATAAGATGTTTTCTGAAGTAGCTTTTACCAGATTCCCAAATGTTAGGGGTGCCCTTGTTCATTTGCTGTTGGAAAAGAAAATGTGGTTGGAAACTTCTGCTGAACATTCCTGGGTTTGCCCTCTACAACTTTTTAGGCTGCCAGTTTACAGAAGCTCACAACCCCTTCAGCTCTGAGAGCTGAAATCAAAAGTTAATCACAAATCAAAACCCAAGGAGAATCATCCACCACCAGCATCCCAAAAACTCATCAGTCAAAGAGTGACAGAAGGAGGAAATGAAAGTTAAGGAAGAAACCATCACCATTCTGATATAGAATTGCATATGTATCTAAAATTCTTTGAGCTATTTGAAAACACTTCTACTTATCATTTTAAGTGTACACACACTCAGCTGAAAAAGAGCTCCAAAATGTTAAAAACACCTAACACAATCTGATCCTGCACAGAGGAGATTCTAAGGTAACCAAGATGTCTGTTTTAGATTTTTTTCTTGTCATTTTTACTTATTACACAATAACCTTAATGTGAAAAAAAAGTAATGAAACTGCTGATTTACTTGGATACTGCCAAAGACTTCTTTTAAAAAGTCCTCTTTGATTAAAAAATATCTTGAAAATATTTGCTAAAATAACACCCTCACCTAAATAAAAGGTGGCAGTGAAGAACAAAAATGAAATCCTAACTAAAAAAAAAAAATTGTCTTGCAACCGCAACAGTGGTTCTTCAAGCTAAATTTATGATGGACTCTTAGAGAGAGCAAGTTCTACGTGACCAGACCGTGGATCACCATAAGCCACGCCACTAAATATCAGAGGTATTTGCAGCTAGGATTCCCCTGTAAAATTAAGTTACCTCGATGAGGAAAAGCACAGGAAGCAGCACTTTCAGCAAAATATAGGGCTCTAGTAGGACAAAACTGTAAGAGCTTCAAGGCTGATGGCCCTCACAATGCACAAAGCAGCTTTGGCTGCTCACAGTGTGCTCACCTGGATAGGCCAGAGCAGCAGGAATAGATCAGCACACTCGGCTGGCTGGAACACTGAATTTCTGTTCCCAGCTCATGGGCACTTGGAAACAGCACCTGGATGTGTCAGCACCTGCAGTGAAGGTCGTGTCCAGGAAGAAAACTGAACTTCTCAATGAGCTGCAGTTTATGCACATCCTAAATATGGTGTGTACATAAATTGTACATAAAAAGAGTAATTTTGACATCTGAAGTGGATCTACTGTGATGCCTAAGGGAATTCCAGGAATTTCTTTCTGAAGAAATACAACTATTCTAGATGCAGTCACAGTTCATTCAGTTACAACCCAATGACTTTCCAGGTAAAAAACCAAGAAATAGGGAAGTGTCCAAATGTGACGTGCCCTTGCCAATGCAATATCACCTCATTATTAAAGACAGTGGAAAAGAGAAAACTTGCTTTTCCTGACTTCATGTATAACTGAAAATTTGAGTAAACTAAAACCTCTAAAGCCCTGAGAGTAATGCTTCCAATTTGTGTGCTCATGTTGCATCTGCAAGAATACTAATTTTACTTTGTTCTTAGAGAAATGTTGCCTTACACGAACATCCACTCAGCAAAAAAATGCAATTTTCACAATGAGTGTCATTAAGCAACTGGTAAATTTCACTGTATACAAGAGAACTGGAGAAAATTGGAAGGTGCCATGAACAAGTCCACCAAATCAGAGCTGTATGTATGGACGTGGCACACGCTCTAGCCACTGATTTTTCTGGTTGTAGTAAGACCCAGACCAAGCACTATTTCTCAGCCATGACTAGGCCAGCTCCTCAGCCAGAAGCTGAATTGAACTACTGCAGTCCCAGAAGTACAAGCAAAAACGACCCCTGGCATCTTCAAATACCTTCCCTGTGAAACTGAGATTGGTTTGTTTTTTCTGGGTTACCATCATTTTAGGGGCTCTTGGTTTACTCTCACAGCTAGCTGGGACAAACACTTGAATTCTAAGAGCTCAATGCTTCTTCCTTTCACTGTCACCCCATGAGATCAGGACGAGTCTTTTCCACACCACACAACTGTTTTACTCATAAGAGTTCAAATACAAAGTTAAGTTAAATCCCAAGGGTTCAATTCTGTTACCCTCAAAATCACATTAAATGAATACTCCATCATTCGACAAGATTATTCCTGGAAAAGGTAGTTCAGTGACTCAAATCATATTTGAAGAAATAAGTGCTGAGATAAAAAGCAGAATCTTTTTTGTGGTCATAATTAGTATAACAACAGAATCACATGGCTGTGGTGAACCTCAAAGATAATCTAATCCACCTCCCAAAAAAATTCAATTGCATCCATGTATCATTCCTGACACAGTCCTGTTTAAAATTATGGGTATTCCTTGACACACCAAAATAACCTAGAGCTCCACCAGCCCTTCAGCAACAGCATTTGTCCCACTCTCTACACTGTGGGGCTCTTCTGCTGCAATTCACACTCCTCATTTCTCTTTCCATTCACAATGAATTTGGAGGATAAGTTACTGCACTTCTCCTTGCAACCATCTTTTGTCTATTTACAGACATCAATCTCTTCTCTACATTAAAATAGCCAAGTTTGTTCATTGTGACCACTGGTTGTGTTTTCTAGGTGCTAAATTATTATTTGTTTTCCCTAGACTCTCCGAACTTTTCATGAAGCTCAGCACATGAAAGTGGAAAATAGCCAGCACAGCCAGATTAATTTGCACATTCCACAAGTTATGCTTCTGTTAATCCATCCCTAAACAATGTTTTCTTTATTCACAGATTCATAAGCCATGAACTACAAGGTAAATCAGCCATCAATAACCACCACTTTTACAAAAGTGAATTAAAAATTCCAAACACGCGTTTGGATTTGAGTTTTCCTCAACCATTGCTTCTACAACTGGTTAACCCCCCCTAAGCATAGTCCTTCCCAATGCTCAGTTACTTTGCAACTCAAAATCCCTAAAATAGCTCCCAAAGGAAAAAAAAA
>VYZT01068781.1:0-15788 GCA_013400735.1 Pomatostomus ruficeps | reverse complement strand
CCCCCACCCACCCCCCACCCCAGTTACACCATAATTTTGTTCTGGGCTGCATTTAGACTTACTAGGAGATGATTCTCAGTATCGCTCCGTAATTCACAGCGTGCTGATCAGTGCCGTGTTCCTCACTGCTTCTCCAGGATTTGCTTTTAAATACAAAACTACTATAGATGGAATTGTTCTGCTAGTGTTTCAACTTTTGAATTGTCTATTGCTTGTTTGTCTGCAGGTATTTTGTAATTTTTATATATATTTTTTTTTTGAAATTTTATTTACTTGTTTGCAAAAGCAGTAGTAAACCCTGGCCTTAAATTTAAATGCACCCTTTCATCCTTGTGAAATTTGTAAGATTTATCTGTTTGCTGAAGTTCAATGTGGGTTTAAGTGCTTTCTTGCTGTGCAGCTTGGGGTTATGTATCACTTGGTTAATAGCACACTGAATTTGTATTTCATTCCAATTTGAAGATATTTTAAAGTGGAATAGGAAAAATTCTGCGCTTCACAACTTTTCCATTTGTGTCGTGTGCGTCAGTATAGACTTGAATAACAAATTGTGCCATCAGCAATTGAATGCAAGCAATGTTGGAGATTTCACTTTCTCTTACTACAGTTGGCTTGATTTTACAAGCTCTGTGTAAAACCTCATTTTTACTCTATATAAATTGTGGTGTGGAGGGTTTGTTTACCCCGCCTTGGCTGGAATGGCATGCTCTGCAAATCAGCACTGAATTACCATATCTGGGAGAAGAAAAGGTGTTAAAATATGGGTCACAGGCCTGCCTTAGGACTGTGCTGATCCAGAGCTCTGCAGTGACCCAGAACCAGAGCACCTCTTGCTGCCTCTTGGCTGGTTGGGGCTGGGCAGCTCTGCAGCCCGAACGAAGTCCCTGTGGTGCTGGGCTCACACACCACTGACCTCTTGGAGCCAGGATTTGCTCCTTTCCCTAAGCAGTGAGATGCTGCACTAAATGACGTTACAACACTGTGATTTTTATGTCACCCTGCAAGCATTTAAACACCGCTGAAAGCGGGGAGAGGAAGGGAGGTTGCAATGCAGCTGAATCTCAGTTCCACAACCAGTCACACCGAGTCTGAGCTCTGCCATATTACCCCTCAACACAGACTTCCTCCGAGTCACCTGGGTTTCTGCTTCATTCCCCAGAGGACAATTAGGGAGTGTGGGCTCCAAATTTTGAACAGGGCAAGTTTATACTGGGTAAATGCTTTGCATCTTGTTGCTGCAGTGCTTTGGTTTGGGTTCAGGGGCTTGACAGAGTTCTGATCTGGTGTTAGGTACACCAAAACAGGATTTGCTGTCTTGCTGAATGATGACTTCAGAACAGAATTAGTACTTCAGTGAAATCTGCCAATAATGAACAGCGAGTGATGGCCTTTGGAGTGTAGTGAAACATTGGCACAGGTTGCCCAGAGAGGTGGCAGACATTCCATCCCTGGAAATATTCCAAACCAGGTTGGACGGGGCCCTGTGCAACCTGTGGAAGGTGTCCCCTCTCCTTGCAGGGGGTTGGGCTAATTTAAGTGTGTGATGTACATTAACTGGTGCAGACTGTAGCAAGAGGTGGAACTGAACTTTTAAAGTTTGTTTGCAGTCTGCTGGGCAGCTGCTGTGCATGCTGAGTGTGCCCTCAGTCAGGAGAAACATGTGGGTGCCAGAAGGGTGGAGCATGTGGATGAGGGAGCAGGGAAGGGGAGTCCCGGCTCTGACACTCTCACTGTGCAAGGTGCAGGAAATAACTGGCTTCTTAGCTTTAATTTCTCCATCTAGAAAACAAGGCTAGTAACAGTTATATGACTGCCGTTTAGACAGTAGTTTCAGCACAAGAAACACTTTGAAAGTGCCAAGTGTTATTGTTAATTTATTTTTAGCAAGGTGATCCAGCAAGGTCCTGAGGAAGTGCAAGCGTTTCTTCCTTGAACGATTTCAAAGGAGCCGGAGGGAGTGCTTGCCCCCTTGAAGTTTGTGTACTTGCTGGGGTACTTGGCTGGATCATTGCTCTGGAAAGAGAAGTAGGTGTCTATTTTTTGCAGGATAAGAAGGGGCGTATTTGAGACACTGTTGAAGTGGAATAGATAGCTGTGTTACTTGAAGTGGGAGCTGATAACGTGTGATTTCAGGACACTTGAAGCCCTCTTCTGCAAAAGAGGAAGGTTAATAAAAACTGTGCTCTGAGTTTACTTCCTGAAATTTCTGGGTTGGGTGGTAAATGCGTCACTCATTAAGAATTAGTTTATTAAGAAAGATTGAAAGAATGCAGAGAGGCTTCAGTGTGGACTGCAGTGAGTGGAGCCAGGGAAAGCCATCTGACACGGTTTGCTGGAAATACTGAGCTCTCCTGTTGCTGTCCAGCCCCAGCAATGGGGGGCCTGTGTGCCCTTCCTGCAGAAACTGTTCCCCAGGCTCAGCCTGTGCCTGACTGACTGCTGAACACTTCTCCCAAGGCACAGATGAGTTGACAAAGACATGGACAACCCCAGCCTTCTTCTCCCCACTCCAAACTCCAAGTCCAGCCCATTCCTTTTCCATGTGGCTGTTATGATGCTGTGTATTTTTAAAACATGCCCACCTTGGCACTGCTTATCTGTGCGGGAGATACTGAGGCTTCAAAGGACTTGAGGGTGGGCCACACGGGAGCACCTGTGGGAAGAAATGCACCTTTGTACCTTACAAAATAATAGGAATATTCATTCCTACCTACTAATAACCACCTCCCGCTATTTATTTGAGGTCAGACCAAGAGGAGAAGATCCAATCTTCAATGAAAGGCACTTCCCAGGTATTTGAGGAAAGAGCCCTGCAGTCCAGGCGGTGAAAACCGACACTGCCTCTTACCTTCTCTCAAAAGCCGTGTTGAAATGTAGGGCCTGTTATTGTATATTTATTCAGGCATCAATCACAATCAAGCCTCCTGCCAGTTCATCTGTAAGGGCATTGTAATCCTATTTTTATCAGTTCCTTCCTGTACAACAGACAGTTAAAATAGCACGAGCAGGGGTCACAAATATCTTAATGGCTTCGGTTCCCAGAGATATCGGTGACCAGAGGAAGAGTTTTGCCGAAATTTCTTCCTGGGCTGATAAGGTGGATAAAGAGGGCTGAGGTGCAGAGGCAGGGCACGCTGTGGGAAGCGCAGCCTCGGATGGCACCGCAGAGGAGCTGCAGGAGGATCAGGCAGAGTTACAGAGCTACTTAGGGAAAAACCCCAGGAGCAGATGGAATAAATGCTGCTCTTTGGAAAAGAGGGGTTTTTTTCTTTTTTACAGGGTGGTCTGGCTCAAGCCTAAGTGATTTTTGTAATTAATTTTACTCCTTTTTTTGCTTGTTAAAAATCTACAAGAAACTATTTATTTAAAGAAAATTGAGTGTCAATAATTGGCATCATTTCGCTTTTAACTTGAGACAGGATGCTGCTGACTCTTATTTAAGTAACAGCGTAAAAACGTAATGCATTAATATTTTTGCACTTTTTTTGTATATACACTTAAATATTTTCTCATTATAAAGTGATGAATTATGCTGTTTAATTTTTTTCATGAATTCCAGCTGTCTTTTGATGCAAATTATTAGAATTAATTTATAAATGAACACAGAGAACGGTTTAAAATGCATTCTCTTACCAGAATGAAACTAGCATAGGACTTCTAAATGCATAAGGAAAAAGTTCATTGCAGAAAATTTTATCTTATAAGACAAAATATTACCTTTGTCTCAGCTTTTTAAACTAATCCATTGTTCCTGGTCAAGCCAGTCTTTCAAGATTGCAGAGATAATGGACATAGTGTTTTATACTCTGTTTTGATTCATAAATTGCAGGTGGTGCTTTTCCTTTTCTAATTCCCAGGTTTTGGGGGATTTTTCTTTTTCATTTTAATCAAGCATTATTGTGTACTACTTATATGGACTGAAATAAAAAATACATTATTATCTTCTAGAAAAGCAGAAATGAATCCTGTAAAAATTTTTCCAGCAAACTGTAATTCTAAGAGTTTATTCAGAGACTTATTTCAGTTATGTGGCGTGACTTTTAACTTTAGGAACGAGTAATCATTGCTTATTGTTTTGGATATTACTGATTTTATTGTAAGTGTAGACTTCATGTGAGTAGTCACATCCTTAGGGTGAATGTTAAAAATAATTAACTGTCCAAAACAGTAAGAATGTGTACAAACTATAATTTCGTATGTAAAAACTCAAACCAAAAATTTGCATTAATTAAATCAGAAATGTTAAGTTTGTCTCACCACCCCCATTTGTTTTTTGAACCTTAATTTCTCCTGCAAGTCTGTGTAGAGAAGCCGCATGACAAGCATCTCTTCTATTTCCTGTAGAGTCTTTTTCCCCCTATTTTACTCGGGGTGGCAGCTGCCTCTGACACTTGGGTTTATGTTTAGCTGCACAACGTGAGAAAGTTGTACCAACAACGTGCTGAAGATTTTGAATGGCGCCCCACCCTATTTTTTAATTTCAGTTGTTAATTATTCTAATTGTGCATTCCAAAATATCCTTTTCCGTGGAAACTTATTTAAAATAATTTCTGCAAGAAAGCAGCCAATCAGCAAAGCCTGAAATATTTTGGGGGACTGAGTGCCTTTTGCGAGCGACGGAAGAGTAGAGGCGTCAGCATTCTTCCATCACGAGTAGGGAAAACCAGCAACAAACAATAAGGAGCCGTCCCACTCGCTGCAGACAAACCCTGCACACACACAGCAAGCTCAGCTCCAGCACTGCTCTGCTTCTGGAGCTCGCTGAGGCTTTCCAGAACACGGCCAGAGCAGAGATTAACGCCGTGGATGTGTGTCCGGGGGCAGCTTCTGCAGCGCTGCCGAGCTCCTGACCGCCAGCAGGAGCTCCTGGGCGTGGATGGTGCTGGTGCTGGTGAGCTCAGCCCGTTGGGGCTGATGGCAAGGAGCACTGCAGTTCAGTCTTCCCCAGCGATTCCTCACAGGTTTTCTTGTTTGCCTCTCTCATTTCTGTCATGGAAGGTCCCTGGGTTTTTCAGCCTACCTTAAGCAGCGCCAGGGGAAGTTTAGGCTGGATATTAGGAAGAATTTCTCCGGAGAAAGGGTGATTGGGCACTGGAAGGGGCTGCCCAGGGAGAGTCACAGTTCCTGGAGGTGTTGGAGAAAAGGCTGGATGTGATAGTGCCACGGTCTGGTTGACAAAATGGAGTTAAGCCACAGCTTGGACTCAATAAGCTCAAAGGTCTTTTCCAACCTAGTTAATTCTGTGATTCTGTGTTTCTGTCACAGGCACTGGCCTTTCATACAGAAGCATCACGCTGAATTGCGCATTTAAAACCTTAGATAATCAGAATTTTGTAGCAGCTGACCTTACAACATGGGCAATTAAATCTTTCTGTCTGAGGCTAGTTCTGGAAGAAATTCTGCCCACTTACAGTAATCTAGGTTTTTCTTTTGTTGCTGTTCTTAACTATCCTTTCACGAAGTATTAATCATTGCTGGAGGTGTGGTATGTAAGTTAATTTAAAAGTTGGTCTGACTTCTTTTCAAGTGACAAGAAGGTGAATATCGGCGTGAGCGAAGATGTTATTCTAGTTGGAATAAATAGTGGGGGTGGAGGGGGCTGTGACTTTCATATCACAGCTTTCACTTTGGGCCTAATAATATTGCACTTTCTTCTCACCTCGCTCTGGTGGTTATATTTCAGGTGAATTCATTTTTACTCCAGCAAAAGCTGACAAGAAAGGGCAAACTTTGCAAAGGAACAGAAACTGCTCATTTTGATATTCTGTCCCAGCAACTAGAGTTTTTTTTCATTGGCGTGGTGATTCCTTAACACAGCTGCCTCCAAGGCAGCAGAGCAGCCCAGGGAGCTCCCGGGGCTCTGAGCACAAAGTCTGTGCTGTGCTGCTGCTGCTCCGTGGCCAGACACCATGCCAGGGGAGCTGTGAGGGGTGCAAAGAAAGGCTGGTGCTAAAACCTAGAGTAAAGTTTGTGCGCGGTGGTTTCTGTGCTTGATTTCTCAGATACACGCTGAGGTTGCTGAAAATAGGCAGATGAGTCCATCCTGCAAACTGCGGTGTGAAAAATGTCACTTGTTACAGGCAGCTGAACGTCAGTAATTGTGTGTTTGTGGAAACACGATCTTGGATCTCTTCCTGCTCCCTTGCTGTGTTTTCACCATTCATATCTATTCTTTTACGTTTATTCTATGGGGATTTTATGTAAATTATAGGTAACATGCCACTAATCCTTTGTGTAAAATTTCACTAGCTCTAAAGAAGGTGTTGCTTTGTAAGCAAAGTGTGGTCCAGAGCTTATTTCCATCTTTCCATTGACTTCAGTGAGCATTTTGTCTAGTCTTTCTGATTCCACCTTCATGGATTTCCAATGTTTTAGTACCATTGTCATTAATGAAATGTGTTTTGCAATAACTCTGCAGTAAATGTCTTGCCGATATTCACCTCAATTAAATCTTGATCTGCTTTAAATCATTGGGCAGAGCTCTCCTCATTTCAGAGGGAGACGAAGTCTCAGTCTCTGTAAATGACTCTCAGATCTGGACGGAGAAGACAGAGGAACGTTGTTCCCCCCCAAAGATAAACAGGGACTCTGTTTTGATGTATTTTGCAGCCAAGCAGAAGTTACCATATAAACCCTGCCTTGTGTGCCTGGTGCTCTCCAGCTAAAGAAAGCCATTGTGCTTGCAGAGGTTTTGGTAAGCACATGCTTGGAGGATAAATGGTGGATTATAAAACACGGGGAATGGCAAATGGTATTTACCCATGTGCGCAGCACACGTAGCTCTTGTGAGACAGCGCGCTGACCCGGGAGGCTTTGGGCAAGGGAATTGATTGCAGTGGCTGTGCACTATTGGTACTGCAAAGAGAGGTGTGTCTGCATCTGAACGGGGCTGGACTAACTGGCTGCACTGATTTTCAGTCTGCTAGTGCCAAAGGAGACCTTTTTTGGGCTATGAAGTAGTATCTGACTTTGGTATCATGCTATAAAACATGGCACTTATAATAAATAAATGTACTGTTCATCATAATGAACTATCAAATAATTACCCTGTGTGAACTGCTTTTCATAATTTAGTATCCTTAAATATGTTAAAAAGTATATCTGCTCCCATGAATAGTGTGAGTAGAAGCCCCTGATAATTAAGTCATTTTCTCTTTGGGAAGAATAGAATTACCATCTAAAATATTTATAGGAAATATTTCAATGACCGTATCAAATTCACGTTGAAATCACCATTTCCTATAGCTTGAGTTCAACAGCAGTTAAAATATCTTTGCATAACACTAGAAGAAGTTAAAGTGTTATTGGTCTCTATTTTATCATAAGTTCTATTGCCAAGGATAAAATTCCCAAGTGTACCAAACAGAGAAGAGGGGAGAAGGGGAGTTAAAAAGAGACACTAGATCTTTGAATAAAGAAAATGCCTGATTAGTAAAGTTTGGGATTGAAGTGTAGAAAAGTTGAGATAAAAACTAAGATGACCAGAAGTTTTGGTGCTGAGCTACAAAAATTGGCCTAGAACTCACTAGATGCATTTTTCAGTCCTGGATAACTTTCTGACTGTGGTCCTCTGAGTCTCATCCAAAGCTCATTGAAGCCAACAGGATCTTCCCGCTGATCTCAGTAGGCTTTAAATCATGTGTTTGATCCTGAAGTTCTTTGACAACAGATGAGAAAAATTTAAATACTGTACTTGGACTTGTGCCTGGCTCAGGGCTGCAGATTTCCACTATAAAATACAGCATGCAGCCTCAGCCGTGTCTCCATCTTGCTGCCAGCTTGGGCATCTGAACAGCTTAGAAAAATATACTGGAGTCTCCAGGCCTGCAAGAATTTGTAAAAGGCTTTTTCTTTATGCCTACACAGGCTCCTTCATTGCAGCTGTAGCCTGAAATGTTGTGTGGATGCTGTGTTTTTCACAGCATAGATGTTTTGCAGTATTTCAGTGGATTATTTTAAGAGCTCCCTTACGTTGAGCAGGTTATCTGTTCATGATGCAGATGAAAAATAAAAGATTAGGGGTGAAAGTTGGCTCCTTCTGAAATCAGTAGCATTGGCTCCTCGGTTCTGTAAAGATAGGATGTAATTTCAAAAGTTAGTTTAGAAGACAAATTCTTCCCAATAAAGGCATGGGCAATAAAGTTTCATACTAGAGGACTAAATTAGCAGAGGACCCTTTTAATTCTGACTGCTTTTCAGCCATGCAGTTACTTGTTGGAGATGTAAACATAACTATTTGAAACAGTGTGCGAAATTCCTCTGAATTTCTTAAAAACTATCAAAACTTTCAAGAAATAATTTTAATTCTTTAATTCTTTTTCAGTTTTTGCTTGTGTTTGTGATGCAGCCCATTACAATCTTGCTTTAGGAAGGCAGATGGGAAGGGTAGGGGAAACATCTAATCCACACACCACCTTTATAATAAACCTATTTATAATGTGGGTTGAAGAAGAGAGCTTTTTAAGTTAAATTGTGTGGACTTGAAAGCATCAATGCTGAATATTTTATGTGAAGCTTGTCAAGGGCCCTTACTAAAATAGCTTAAAAGCAGTATCACAGTTGCCTCCTTATAAGCATTGCACACAAGAAACATGCTGAAGGGTTTTCAATATTGCCAGAAGTTGATATATATATTTTTTTAGGTGTCAGATTTTATATGCTGTATATATACGTGCATGCTCATGTGAACAAACACTTCTCTCACCACATTTTTGCAGAAGCTTTATTTTATATAATGCATGATGCCCCTTAAAGTACAGTAAATTTTTGGGTTTGGGGTTGGAGGCTTGATTTTTATTTTTTAATTTAAAAGTCTCAAGGTGAAACTGAGCAAGAGTTCCTCAGCTGCCCATTTTCATTAAAGGAGACTGAAAGCAGCACCTGCAATCCATCCCAGCTGCTTTAAACATTAGCCTGTGAACTAATTGTACCCTTTGCAGAATGGCTTGGCCGTCTCCACTGGCCATCACGGAGCCAAGGAAACTGCCTTGTACCAAACCTTTCACTTCTGAACAGCTGAATTTAGCTCCAGCACGAATCGACTGTATTCTACAGTCACTGTAGCTGATGCAAACAGGTCATATCTGCTCCCGATGCCTCGGAAGAAATAAAGCTGCCTCTGCCAGGGTGTCGTGACAGTGGCTTAAGCACTGCAAAGTGTTAAACGCTGTGGAAAACTCATCCCTGATGGCAGCCAGCCATTGGTGGTATTTTGAACACTTTGCTAATTCATCTGGCCAAATACACATTGCAATTAAGCAACCAGGCAGAGACAGGACAGTAAATACTGCTCTCCCTTTCATAAATTCACATTGGCAGGCAGAAGTTGAGCTGCTTTAACAATTCGATCAACAAAGTTTGGTAGGGCCTCTATGTTTTGATTTGCAAACGTGTCAAACTGCTTCAACATGCCAAACCATCATGCTGATTTCATTGCTTGGTTTTAGTTGCACAGCACGTAATGCAGCCTCTAGTCTATATATGTATACAGGTAGAGATGAAAAAATACATGGACGATGTTGCGTCTGTGTGAGTTTCTGCATGCATGCATAGAGGTACTGGCCTTGTATGTAGGAGATGTTGAGGCTGTTCCTCTAGATTTTGGTTTTTAAAGAGTATTTCGTTCATGCCTCCTGAATGAGACCCTTCTGAGGAAGTTTTTCTAACCACTGGAGTATTGTATAAACTGAAGTCACCGTCCCAGCAGTCTTCCCTTCGCCCTTTTTTGTCTCAGCTGAAGCAAGGGAATGGTAAGCTAAGGAAATGGCTCTGGCTCTGGGTCTCCTGGGGGCAGGTGTAATCTCCTGCATCCCTGGAATAGAAAGGTTTCAGATGGATCCCACTATGCTCTGAAAATACATCCCCAAAATATGGTATAACTCACTTGTATCATTTCAGTCATGGAAAATTCTGGCCATCTGGGGCCTTGGTTTTGTACTTTTAAAGAAAAGAGTTGTGTAGATTAACCTTCAGGGGAACATAGCCAAAATATGGTGCAGAACTTGATTTTTACCCTACCGTCTACTAAAACATTTGTTTCCTAATGCTTATGAAAGAGATCATGGTGACCTCTGGGTTTTATTGTGCTAGTCCAAATGATTTCTTCTGATGATAAAGGCACGAGAAGGCTGAGCAACAGCTTGTATTGGAGAGTAGATTGCAGCAGGGCCTTATGAAGAGGGGAGCACGCAAAGTTTTAAAGTGCATGTTGCTAATAGAAATGCACCTTTTCATATCTCCCGTGCTCTCAGAAGCAAAGCAATATCAAAGAGCAGGACAGCAAGAGACGACTTATTGAAAAATAAATCATGGGTGAGAGCGATTTTGAGCACTGCCTTCGATGAGGGCAGCGTTTCACACTGATCCCGGCACGGGCTGCTCCTGGGCGAGGCTGCTGCGTACAAATGCTCCCTGCTCCGTGTTAGCGGCGCCCAGGAGGAGTCACCGCAGGGAGTGGCAGCTCTGCCTGTCCCACCGGGGTTAGGCAAACAGGAGTGTCAGACTGAGCAGTGACTCAAATGGCAGAGAGTAAGCAACATCCAGGTGTTAATTGCCAATATAACCCCGTCTATTTGGTTGTCAGCTCTGTGACATGAGCAAGCCTATATAAAGGAGTTGCATTTTAGAGGTAGAGGATTATTATTTCACTGCAGCAAGAAAAAGGAATTTGGCAAAGAGAAACCCTGGTTCCCAATCTGGTCTTGAAGTTGTGCATAGAACAATTCATTGTAGTCGATAGACATACACGAGTTATGGCAGTGAGAAACGTTACTGTGGTCTCCTCCCCGCTGTCACTGAAGGGATGTCTGTGGGTTCTGAGATCCCTGTGAGCATGAGGCATCATCTCTTATAAAAATGTTTTCTGAAGGATGTTTATTTTTTTACCGCTACCATCTAAGCCTCAGTCTATTAATCCACGTAAAATATGTATTATGGCCACGTGACTTAATCTTCTGTATCCCAGGGTGTTTATTGCTGTCAGTATGTTATAACCTGTGGTGATAAAGTAAAAAATAGTTGCAAGATTTGACCCCTAGTGATGTTTTTTAATAATGTGAGTAAGTATATACACATCTACAAAGTTTTCTTAACTCATGCTCTATATTTCAACCTGCGTGAAGTCACATTACAGAGCTTCCCCCTGTTACCATCTATACCTGAGAGTGGGCCAGGAGCCAGGGGCAAAAGTGAATTTTCACATTTGGCAGGCATGGTTCATTGGAGAAAGCAGCTCTGTTGCTTTCTTGTGCCTCTGCTCATCTGTCATTGTGGGAATGCATAGTGACATTTCAAACTGCTAGCATGGAAATAAGATAAAAAGTGTTTGGGACAACTGGGAAATTTCATTTAGACAGAATGTCAGACCCTAGTCTCCAGTGAAAATACTGTAGGTTTACCATGTCCAGCTTTGCGATATCATTTGATGTGGAATTAAATCAGAGGCCAGCCATGAAGAGGAAAGCACTTGAGCCTGTTCAGTTTTAGTTTGTTGTAAAATTCTGGTACTCCTGATCTCTGTGCCTTGCAGGAGTAAGTTACAGCGGATGACCATTTATTAGAGGTGTTTTGAAAGCCTGATTCCCACAGAAATGTCTTTTAATTCCTTGCCTTGCCTTGAAGTTTGAAAAGTTTGTTAAATCTGCAAAATCCTTATTGTGGCCCTCATTGTTCCCGTGACTGGAGTCGGTGCCGGCTCACGGTGCTGTTGCTTTGCACAGTAACCTAACACTGATATTTCAGGACAAATAGGCACCAGCGTGGCTCCTGAATGGGTGAGTTACATGTATTCATAAGCCGCTCCATTCATTTCTCTGACATGGAAAAAAAGGGTAGGGCTGCTTTCATCCGGCTGCCAACCCTTTTATCTCTAAAGAATCAAATTTCAGGAAACCTTTCTGCCTAGGTCAGAGTTTCAAAGGATCCTATAATATTTTAAAAGTTTAACATCTTAATTCTCATCATTTTAAGGAGAGCGTTCCTTTTCCCACTGAGAAGGCAAAACAAAGCAGCCTCCCCAAAACAAAAGAGAAACGAATGAAAAAACCTAAAGCAAAACACAGGTTTGGAGACGCGGGGCTGAGTAAAAATGTGTTTAGTGTTACT
This sequence comes from Pomatostomus ruficeps, assembly GCA_013400735.1. Classification (NCBI taxonomy): domain Eukaryota; kingdom Metazoa; phylum Chordata; class Aves; order Passeriformes; family Timaliidae; genus Pomatostomus; species Pomatostomus ruficeps. The sequence goes on along the minus strand of VYZT01068781.1, from coordinate 3,686 downwards.
TCACTTCCTACTATTGAGGACAGCGCATTGTTCGAGCTGATGCAGTGTTTGTACACACTGTGGTTATGGCTGTAGTCAGGGCTATTGTTGAAGGATGTTATACAGACATTTATCATGGTATGTCAGTAAACCCATTGTAAAAATGTCCTAGTAGTTAAATGAGACTTAGATTTAATGAGGCTGTAAGAAAGGACCATTTTTTAATCATACTGTAAATAAGGTTCCTGTGGCAATGTCATTGGGATTCATGTGCAGGTTTTCTTTTGTTTCAAAATAAGAGAGCGATACCTCCGTGAAGTTAGGCAGGCATTTTAGGAATACACCCTTGTAAAGCCTTTGAAGCAGGAGAATTTTGGTCATACCTTGGCTACACAATGTTTTTAAATGAACGTGTGACATTACAAAAAATTCTGACCTCCCCTCCAATAAGCCAATAGTAGAATATAGGTAATAAAAACCTTACACTAACAGAATACCGTGGTGGTGGCTACGTAATACACTGTCAATGACAGAAAACCCTCCTCAGTGCTTTTTTAAAAGATCCTCAGCATAGCCCCAAGTTTTTGTACTATTCCATTTGCTAATAGTGAACTGACTACCACCCCTGCCACTGAGAAATATAAAATATAAAAATGCGGCTCATAACCATTAAGATTTTACGCATCAACATTTATTTTTCTTGTAGCTGTGAAAGCAGCCATCTAAAGCTCTAAAAGGTAGTTATTTTAACTACATTTTAGCTTTCTGCATTTATTTTCAATTTAATGTATTTTCTGTGAAGTATAGGGGCTGTGCCTGATGTTTAAATTAGAAAGTATGAAAGTGTAAGAGAAAATATAATTTAACCATTCAAAAGGGCATTGTCAACAGCAGAAGATTAGATTGGGAAGAGTGTCTTTATTGTTCTTCATATATTTCTTTTACAGCAGGAGTGCATTGCTCTCTTTAAAGCCCTAGTTTGATGGTGAAGCTGTGAGTTTTGCTGTCAGAGAAGCAGTTCCTGCCCTGAACAACCAGCGCTGAGCCCAGTGCTAGCACTCTCCAGTCCCATATTTGGGCTGCTGGAAGATTTGAACCCTGCAAAACCAAATAAGCAAAAAAATCTCCTAATGTTTGTAGACAAGGGTGTTGTGAGTGATCTCATCTCAGGCTTACCCGTGCCACCAGAAGAGAGCGGTGCCTGTGGCAGGGAGGAACAGGGGGCTCAGGAGAGAAGCAGGAGGTTTTCTCTAAGTTGTTTTCTCTAAGTTGTTTTGCCAACAGAGAGAAATACGTGGCTGCCAGCGTCTCTCTGCAGCCTTTGTGGCTGGAACTGTGCTTGTCCACTTGCAGGGGACAGCTGTGGCCAGCAGAGAGGGCAGGGCTGCCCCGGGCTCCTGCCTTGCCCGCAGCCTGCTGAGAGCTCTGGGATGGATGGAGCAGAGCAGCCCCAGAGGCTGTCGGCACAGGCACAGGACTCGGTTCTGAATCATTTGATTCCAATTCTAGTACTGCTGGCTTCAAGAGGAACAGCCAGACAATGGAGAAAGAAAAAGATAATTCAGGGTAAGGATATTTGGATCCATGGCAGCAGCCAAAACCACAATAACTTTCCTTTTCCACCAAGAAAAATTTTGACTCAGCTGGGGACTTGCGTGCCCTGTTAGTGTCTGAGGTTTCCCTTTGGCAACACATTTCTTTTCAGCTGCTTAAACCTTTTTGGGGGCATTGCTAGGGGTGTGATTCCAAGTGCTTTATCCTACAAGACGAGATTCCTGCAGCTCTCTATTTAGAAGGCTATTTAATGTTAGCTCTCTATTCATTTGGAAATAATGGTGTTGGGGGGGAAAAAATAATTAAAATGGCTTCAGAAAGTAGTTAATTATAAAGCCTACCATGGCCTGAAGTATAAAATGCATTGCAGACTGAGAAATCATGTAGGGGTGCTTTACTAAAATAATTAATTTAAAATTTTACATATATCACCCACACAGCAAATGCCTTGGCTGCTGCTAAAATGAGTCCAGTGCCCTTCAAAAACTGAGCATCTCTTATATCTCCCACTCACTCCTTTTTAGATATCCTTGTTTTCTTCTTTACTCTGGGCATGCATTTTTGGCTAAGAACATCAATTTTGGAGAAAGGCTTTGGGCAAGAAATCAAACCCTCACTGTGTTGATTTTAGCTTTATCACTGTGTTTTGTGGGGCCAGGGTTGAACTCATTGAGTGCCCGATCTGGCACAGGCGAGAGGTGCCCAGACCCGGCTCCTGCCTGTGCTGTGCTTCCTTCATCTGGCACATCCTGCAGGGATCTGGCTCAGGTAGTGCTGCTCTTGTGCTGCTCTTGGGCCATTTACAATCCTGGCAGCTCAGAGAGCATCAGAGATGTCTCAGAGGGCATCAGCAGCGTGCTGGCCTTGCACCACCATGGCCTCCCATCAAGGCAACCTTTAAGTTGTACCAAATTTAGGGTTTTTTCTGTGCCACTAGTAGGCAGGCCAGGTAGGAGTTAGATATTGCAAAACCTCACTTTTAAGTGCAGGAAGACAGCTGGTGGGTTGCGGTATTTGAGGGCAAGGGGTAGTTTGGTTTGGGTTTGTTTTGTTGGGGTTTTTTTAATTTACTTTTGAAGAAACGAGAATGTGTCCTTTGCAGGCTCAGGTTCTGTGTTCACATCCAGCCCCTACCTGTGCTCAGTAGCTGCCATCAATATGTGCTGATTCCTGCCTCTTGTCAGTCTAATTCCTGTTTGGTGCAGGTTCCTGACATCCAGTGCTTTATCAAACATAGGCTGCTTGGCACCTATTACTACTGATCTCAGCATTGCTAATAAACAGCAACATCAAGGCCATATTTTCTGGTTCCTGTCAGACCACTGCTTTCCTGGGTGAAATAAAAGTCCCATTAACATGCTCCTCCTCATCGGCTCTGACAGTTTGATTAATTAGGCCCCCTCTTTAGATGACCTCTGCACTGACACGACAAGGAGGTGAATATAAAATGAATAGTTTGCCCACATAATGGCCTACTGCAAGTTTCAGATTTTTATCAGATCAGCCTGGAGTCCGGGGCCTGTATTAAAACCCCCAGTGTACAGCAATATATGGCTGTGGGTTATGAACCACAGGCTTTACAGCATGCTTAAAGAATTAAAACCGAACCAATCCTAGCCATCCTGATATATTGACTTCTTCACGAAGAATTAATCTTTCTTTTACTCTCTTGGCCATACAATACAAATCTAATTCATTTACATTATCAAATAAAATGACCTTTTGTTTTCAAAGGATTTTTTATTGCCAGAAAATACAGTATGTTAACTCTGTGGTTATTCAGCCTCCCATAAAATACTAATGTAAAGCCATTATTCTAGTGCCACTCCATTTAAATGTCAGTCTGCCTTTCTGTTATAAACCACCAGTTCATAGGCTGGTAACTCATCAGCACAAAATTTGCTTCAGCTGAGAACTTGTAATACGAGCCCACAACTTCTCTTTGAATGCATCTTTTCTAAAAATATGCGTGTATATTATCCCAAGGGATGGACATGTAACAGGGAAATAATAATAGTGAAACTACAGCAAGGCTGGAGCACCTCTCCTATGGAGACAGGCTGAGAGAGTTGAGGCTGTTCAGCCTGGAGAAAAGAAGGCTCCAGGGTGACCTTCCAGCAGCTTTCCGGCGCCTAAAGGGGCTCCAAGAGAAC
>VYZT01068770.1:0-12756 GCA_013400735.1 Pomatostomus ruficeps | reverse complement strand
ATATATATTCAGAAGCCTGTTAATTTCAATGAAATCTCTCCCAGAAATTTAGCTCTTATCAAAATTTCCTTATACAATACTTGTAACCCTTTGCTTGTGGGTGTTATACCCAATAAAACACTATTTTCCTGGTCCCATTTCTACACCAGTCAAATAATTCCCATCCAATTACATTTCCAAAGTCCTCTTATGTGGCCCTAGTTTCAGTTTCTTACAATTTACTGCTTATAAGCAATAGGTCAAAGGTTTACGTGATGTATTCTACTACACCTAGATTTTCTGTATTGCTGTTTGAAAACTGAAAATCTTTCCTTTCATTTTCAGTGTCTTTCTCTTATATTTTTCTGAATTATGTCATAACCATATCTCTGTCCTTGGTCTTAGCCTTTCCAACTGCTCTTTATTTTAGTGTCCACCTCATTCATTTTGACTTATTTTCCAGTTTTGTGCAGTCATCAAATTTCAGCCTGTTACTGCACATTCTGTGTTTCAGGTTACTTTTATATAAGGTGAATAAAATCTGTCTTAATAGTGATACTTTGGCCTTATACTTGTCTGATGCTTTCCTCATTCACAACTGTTAGAACTTATAACTACCCTTTATAATATATATGTCAATCCTTAGGACATTAATGTAACATACTGCCAGTACCATAGATCACCAGGCCTGCAGCAAACTTCTCTTGAGTTCTCTGAAAAAAACTTCGCTAGGAGCTCTAGAGATAATTTTTCCATAGCCTTTGTAAGTGTTAATCCATTTGAATTTCTTTAAAACCTTTTTTGCGAACTAAGCAAAGTATCTCAATTCTGTAGTTGTCATAGTTTCTTTTTGTTGAATTTAATTAAGTTCGTAAGACTTCTGGATTAGAGGATTATATCACAGGAAAATCCTTTGATAAAATCAGGAATGAGTAGAAACTTCAGTGAGCTGGTATTTGCAGAGGGTTAAAAATCATATGCAGGGTCAGATTTTTGTTTTTTTTAAAAAGCTATCAAGCAACAGAAGTTGTGGGCTGGAAATTGCAGCCATTTCAAGCATCCTGTAGGTGTGCAGTGCAGGGCTAAGATATTCTGTACTGCAGAGAAAATGCCTGGCAATGTCAGATTCAGCCTTAAAAAAGCACATGGCCAGAAGCAGAGACACAGAAAACTCCCTGGAATATCAAAAGCATCCCCAGCATATAGAACAGAAAATATGTGGCTGTGTGTATTAGTGAGCATTTTCTCAGTATTTCCAAATAAGTGTACATTTCCATAACTCACTGAAGGACATGGCAAATCACAATACCACAGAGTCATAGAATGAGCTGAGTTGGAAGGGACCCATAAGGATCGTTGAGTCCAGCTCCTGTCCAAACATGGGACCACCTTCAATGTCACACTGTGTGCCTGAGAGCATTGTCCAAATGCTTCTTGAACTCTGTCAGGCTTGATGCTGTGATCACTTCTCTGGGGATCCTCTTCCAGTGCCCAACCACCCTCTGGGTGAAGAACCTTTTCCTATTATCCAACCTAAACCTCCCCTGACACAACTTAAGGCCATTCCCTCGGGTCCTGTCACTGGTAACCACAGAGGAGATCAAGGCCCCTCCTCTTCTCCTCATGAGGAAGATGCTGACTGCAATGGGGAGTCCCCTCCAGACTGAACAGAAAAAGTGACTTCAGCTGCTCCTCATATGGCTTCCCCTCAAGGTCCTTCACCATCCTCATGGCCCTACTTTGGACACTGTTATAACTTATGTCTTGTATTGTGGTGATGAGACTTACACACAATATTCAAGGTGAGGCCACTCTAGTGAAGAGCAGAGCGGGACAATCCCCTCCCTTGCCCGACTGCCGATACTGTGCCTGATGCTCCCCAGGACATGCTTGGCCCTCCTGGCTGCCAGGGCACTGCTAACTCATGTTCAACTTTCTCCTGAGCAGGATCCCCAGGTCTCTTCCTGCAGCACTGCTTTTCACCATCTCATTCCCAATCTATCTTTACATTGAGGGCTGCCCCATCCCAGGTGCAGGATCCAGCACTTTCCCTTGTTGAATTTCATGTTGTTGGTGATTGCCCAATCCTCTGATTTGTCAAGATCTCTCTGCAGGGTCTCCCTGCCTTCAAGGGAGTCAACAGCTCCTACCAGTCTTGCAAATGAACCAATTCATGATAGAATAGAACAGACCAAGTTTGAAGGAACCTTGAAACATCGTCTGGTTCAACATTTCACAGGAAAGAGAACCTAGATGAGATTACTTAGCATCCTATTTAATTGCACTTCCAGGTGTGAGGACTTCACTTCCAGTGACTGATTCTTCTTACTATAAAATTTTTTCTTGTATCAAGATGAAATCTCTCCTAATGAAACATGAACCTGTTGCCTCTTGTCTTCTCCATGTGGTTCTTCATGAAGGAAGAGTCTCCACCTTCTTTGCACTTGCCCTTTAAGTATTAGAACACTTTGAAAAGGTCACCCTCAGTCTTCTCTTCACCGAGGAGAAAAGAGTGAACTCCTTTGGTCTTTCTTCGCAGGACAGGTTCTCCAGCCCTTTGATCATCTTGGTGGCCTTTCTTTGAACTGTCTCCAGTCAACCTCTTTCTTGACTTGTGAGGAACCAGTCCTTCCAGATCCATAAAACCACAAACAAATGGTGGTACTTCTTCAGAATGGAAAGAGTAAAGCTTTACATTTAGTCTAGTTCCTTTTTTCCTTTTCTTCCTTTTTTTCCTTTTTTTCCTTTTTCTCTCAGAGTACATGATTCAATGCTTTCAATGTCTTCTTATTGCTAGATTTGTATGGCAAAGTCTCCAATATTCACACACATTACTAGTGATCACCTGTCATTTTATAAAGCTCATTAACAGAAAAAGAGTACCAAAAGTAAGAAACACAGAACTTAAAAATATTAGTAGATAAACAATGATTCATATGGTTTTAAAACAGAAATGCACTTCTGAGTAATTCTGAAATTCACACACGTGGCCTTGTCCAGCCTTCGAAAATCTATGTAATTAATTGATGTCTTTACCTTTTAAAGTATTTGGTTCACCTTTTATCTTACAAGTCAAGCTTTCTAGATTTTAGCTAGATCACTTAAATATGTGCTACTTTGCCCGTTTCAATTGCAAAGGGATTATAAATAAACTTGCTAAAGGTTTGCCTATCTCTTTTGGGACACTTCATCAAATGTGTACCTTCTGGTCCTTTAGTTTTGTCAGTCTTTAAATGTTCTAATTTCTAGGTCACCTCTTCTGGCACGATCTTGGGTTTCTTCAGTATGCTTTCCACCTCTGCTGTTAAATTTATGTCTGTTTCTGGCATCTGTTCCCAATCCTCCTTTGTGAACACTGAAGCTCAGAATTCATTAAAATTTTTAGCAATGCTTACCTAGGCTGTCAATAAATTACTTTCACTGTCTTTCTGAGGCCTTATTGTTTCTTTCAGTGATGTCTTGTTCTTATTAGTCAATTTATCTTAACTTTTTCCTGATTTCTTTTTTTTACAACAATGTAACTCAGAAGTCACTCTGTTGAAAAATTATTATAGGAACCTTTTAATATTTGTTTAGTCTTACTCCTCTTTTTGCTCCATATTGTTGCCTATTTTGTGTTTATTTTGACATTTTCCACGTCTCCCAGCCTGCTGTAAACAAGTGAATCGCCTTTAGGCAGATCAGTTTTCCAATACTACTCAAAGACGTTACACCTTCCAAAGATACAGTAGATTGGATTCTAATATACTCCGTACTTAGTCAATTATTTTAATTAATGTAAATGAAATGCAAATAACCATAGAAAGAGCTATTGAAGCACTCACATTGCCTGAGTATCAACATTTATCAGACAGAGATCAAGTCCATTGTATCAAGGAAGCTGTTCTAGGCTGGTGTCCATTTTCTTCCTCTCAGGATTTGCTGAGATTTTTGAGGGAAAATACCTACATTAAAAATCAATTCAAAAGTTTGGTGTTTTAAGTGGAAACTTAGAGTCTACTGAAAACTGAATGCAGATATTGCCAACTAGTAACAGCTGCAGATCAACTTAACTATGGTGATCTATACAAGAGTTTTGCATAACGTGAACTAAATGTTAAAGATACCATTGATGTTTGTATAATATCAATAAAATCAGTACAGCTTTGTGCATGGATGCTTTTATGCCTGTTTAAAAATGCTGTAGATCAATTAATATTGTACCAAAGTATTTATATAACTCTTCAAAAAATTCTAAGGAGCTCCTAAAAAAATCTGGGTATTTGTACCCTTCATTTTGAGACCATTTATAATTCTAGTTGCAGCTGTAGACCACAGTCATTAACCTGTTTGAGACCCTGATAAATTCAGAGCTATAAAAATTATTACTACTGATGCTACCTTTGCTATGCACCTTGGCATACACAAATCTTAGAAAAACCCATGAATCCTCATTTAATTTTCAAAATTTTTCATATTTACTTGCTTTTCATTCCAAGTATAGGGAACTTTTCCTTCCTTCTCCCCCCTACCCGGCATTTTGTTGTCTATTTTGTTGTTTGATATTATTGTCACCATGTCCACCCATCTGCTTCTTCAGGCTATTTCTTTCCTCATTTTTGACAGTGCCTGTACAATGTTTCTCACACATCTGGTTTCTCTCCTATATACTGGCTTAAGCCCTGCCTCATGTTTCTGTGTATCCTCTTAGCATCTGGTAGATCACTGCCTATTTGAGGAGCTGCCTATTCAGAAAGCAACTTTCTCTTGCAATGTTGTGAAACTCCAGGTAGGCTGGGGTGAAGCTACAGTAGAAAATAATTATTATTCAGTGAATGATGCAAAAATTTTTACATAATGAAAGAGCCTATTGTTATGTATATACTCATGAGGATCGTTTGAGGGTTTCTGGAGAAACCTTTGGTTTAAATATTTCAGTCAAAATCTCATTTTTAATGTTACATCAGGATAACTTTTTATTTAACAAAAAATGGAGTAAGCTTTGAGTGTACCATTTTTTTATAATAATTATCCTGCTTATTTAGTCACAGTAATCCAAGAATGCTTTTACTTACATACATTCAGAACCCCAGCCGCATAGGGCTAGTTAATAAGGACATAAGGTCATGCAGCCTTATCCAGACTAACACATCTGCCTTGTGCTCTTTTTTCCTCAGTATTTTTTCCTCCACAAACAGACCTTTTTTCTTTCTATTTCCTGAATTCATAGATGCTCCTTGCTCTTCCCCCATCACTGTCCCTCTACAACCATTCAGTTACCCTGTGATGCCAGATTAATGCAATTTTTCTTATTGGTGGAGTGCTGGTGTAATATCATACTGGTTCACATTTACTCTGAATACACATTATATTTTTGTATTTATGCTTGGTTTCAAGAGTTTTCTTATGTCTTACAGGAAAATACTTGCCACTTATAGCACAGAAGTGAACTCTGCACAAAATCAAGTAGCTTTGCAGAGCTGCTTTTGGAGGAAGGGAGTGAGACAATCTTTCAGTCATGCTACAGACACCGTCTCCCCCTGCTCTGTGCACCAACAACCTGCAGAGTTTGCATTTGTATTTGCCTGCAGACACATGGCTTGCCTCATGGCTTTGGCGGCTCAGCTTTCCTTTGACTCAGACCTGCTTTTTCTTCCTCATTCCTTACTCCTGGGAAGAATATTGGTGCCTATCATTGCTCTGTGGTACACAAGGGGAGCTGGGGGAAGAACCCCCTGTTAGTCACTGTTTGTCTGACATTAAAATCGCTGGCAGCTTAGAAGACTTGTTTTTCTTTGTTAAAACAACTGTCTCTCATCATAAGTGTTGCATTGGTCCAATAGTGCAGGCACAACTGATCTAAATTCCATCTGTGTGACCATCCTTAATAGGTCTGTCCACTTCCTGCCCTGTGAGGAGTGGAGTAAGCAAAAAAATGGATTCATTCAATGTTTGATTCCCCTTTTGTAGTCATGCACACCATCCAATCTTGGAGATCTAGAGGAGTAGTCTTCAAATTTGTTCCTAGTTTGTATATTTAATTCACTTTTTTCTTCTTTAATAGGATGAAGCATCCCTATTCAGGTATCTTTTTCTGTTCTGCTATTATACCATTGTTTTGTCCATTATCCTATTGTTTTCATTCCATGATGGTACCTAAGTAATTTATCTCTGGTATAGAAACTTGTCAATTGTTTTTTAAAAATCCAAGTATAGTATATGTATTGAATTTCTCTTATCTGTCATGGCAGTAATATCTTTAAAAAATTTCATAAGTTATTTAAGTGTGACCTCTCTAGCCCAGGTCCACATTAATTATCGCTGTTTCAAGGAGGAGTCTTTCATTAACAAAACAAAAGAAGGTGGCTTTGAATATTTTAATTAAAGAAATTAGTTAAATTCTAATTTCTTAGGTTGCCTCTTTTCCCTTTTTAATAATTATTAGTTTTAGAACTCTTTACCTCTATCTCTAAGAATTAGAAAATCTTTAGGAAATTTCTTTGAAAAGAAAAAAAAGTGATTTCACTGAGATAACTGTGACAAATTTAGTTGGACAGAGCATCTAAAAATATTTCACTAGTGTTATGTAAATAGCAAATGCTGTTGGAAATAATTTGAAGCAAACCTAGCAAAAATCTTCTTATCTGGCTCACTATTCCTGCTCAAGTTAATGCCTCTGTATCAGGAAAATTATGAAGTAACACATGATTTTTCTTGCTCCCCCATGCTTCTAAGCTATTCCCCATGAAAAGAAATTACAGGAAATATGTTTTATTAGCAGCACCCATATTTGTAAAAATGGAAATGCTTTGCCTGTAGGTAGGATCTTACAGTATGCCCTGAAATTGGCAAATTCTCTTTGCCCAATTTTGTTAAATTAATACCTTCACTGTTTTATCTTTACTGCTTATGTGCTTTAGCTAGTCTTTTGGAGGCTATAGACTTCCACAGAGGCTAGTAATGGCTGTTTTGGCTAGTAATGACAAAAATGTGCAGTCCACTGATGTGGCACACACTTGATCTGCTATGGATGCTTAAAAACATCTCAGCTATATTTATTCTGTTTGTTACTACTCACTTAGAACCAGCTGGATGCTGTTGGAGGCAATGGTGTTACATAGGAGTCAGTCTGACACGTGTGAAAGGAATCGGACCCATCATCAGCTATTCAGCTGCATATTCTATTAAACTATTGCAAATGACATCCAGAGCTGAACTGAAGGCAACCACATTTTATAGTGATATAATGTTGTGTTTTGGAGTGGGTCATGTTCCTTATGCCCAAATGCCAGAACTGTTACTGACAAAGGTTTCTTGATGTGGAAGGAAAGGTGAGGTGATTGGCAGGAGGAAGGAGAACAATATAACACAATTGTAAGGAGAGATAGAAGAACATACTGGGGTAAAATTGGAGCCAAAAGGTGTCATGATGAAGAGAAGGGAAACAAAAATAATTTGCATTTTGTGCAGCACCTCTTAGTCAAGAATATCAACCTCCTTTCAGCTTAGCTTAATTCTGTCTGCTGCTATAAATAAGTACTAGTAACACATCCTATGAGTGGCATGTGGAAACAGTAAGTGGCTTCCCTAAAGAGAAAGTCCACAAGAAAGCTGAACACTCTGTTCTGACTTTTTCTGACTTAGCCAATAAAATATGCTCCTCTGAAGGACATGGAAACAAAAAGGAATAAAAAATTGAAGAAACAAAATTATGCAATGAGTCTGGAATACAGCCTTCACCCTTGACTTTCATGAAGACCTGTGTTCTGTCTCTGTTGCTCCTACAGCACAGCCATAACTCCCAGCACTACTGGGACTTGACTTCTGATCAAAGGTTTACTTTGATATTTCACTCTGGAATGCAGTGACTAGAGGAACAGACAAGGAAGACAATTACTTCTAACTTGCATTCCTGCTTTTCTAGCACAATGATTATCCATGAGCAAGTCTTTTAATGTTAACAGTCAGGTCCTTGAATTCCAGCTCAAAATAATGGTTATCAACATGATTGTGGCAAAATATGTGCACCATATAGACCTCCAGAAAAGTATTTATGTTCACCAGGAATCTAGTTTGTGTTCACGGAAAATCCAGAGCCAGAACTTACTTCAGAAAAGCAGTGTCCCTGTCTTTTCTTGCAATGAATTAAGGACAACACACTTTTCTTTCTGGATTCAACTGGTAGCAGGTACAATTTCACCTTACAGTCAAGTGGCTACAGGATTCAACAGGGAGGCAACAGTCTTAAATCACTCACTGCTTCATTTTGAGGAGGTTCAGAATAATGATACCAGGATTGTTATTTTGCCTTGTAAGCACAACGGTCAATCAGTTCCAAAGAAATCAAGAAAAATACATTCTTCTCACCTACTCCCTAAAGAATTTCTTTCTTAGTGAGAGAACTGTCACACAAACAATTCCTCTGTTGGCCTAAGTAGTAGATTGAATCCTGACTGGACAAGGAAAAGAACAGGAAGCTGGAGAGGCGACAAAATGGCCTGAGGTGGATCTGCTACTTACGTAAACATTTATTTTATCATCAGCCAAAACACCTCAGGAGTCTTCCTCCTTCCTCTCCACCTAATTCTTTTCCCTGTCCCATGACTCCTTCAAGAGATTTTTGCTTCCAGAGTTGAAAAAAATGCTGAGTCTGCTGGCTTTGTTTGAGGGGAAAGAAATTCTGATGGGGACTGGGAACAGGCTTCTGTGAATGGGTGTAGGAGTAGGAGCCTGTTGCCCAAAAACAAAAGCGTAACTTGACTAACATTTAACAAGCTCAGTTCAAAGTTGTATCACTCACTTTTCCCAGAAAGAGCCCTAACCAGGAGGTCTGAGTCTGCTGTGGGTAGGAATGTTCTCTGCCTTCCAGTTCTCTGCTTTTCGCTGATGTTGCAAATGGTTCAGTAACTGAGAGATGTACATAAAAAAATACCCCAAACAAAACATGTTTGTCAATATTGTCATTAATGGCAGCGTGCCATTTATACATTAAGTAACTCATGATTATGAATGTCTGCAGCGTCAGTGTCAGAGTAATGATCTAATCAATGCACTTCCTTAAGATATGTGCATACAGAGGATTCTTTGATTCCTTGTGAACCAACCAACCTCAAGGTCTTTCTGCTTTTGGGTATAAGTTGTTCATAATTTTGTTGCAAGCAGACATCATTTTACATATTGCCAGGGAAGTCCTGTTCCATGCATTACAGTGTGTTTTGGACTCACATATGGTTTCTGGTGTCTTTATTCTGACTCTGTGCACAGAAAAGCATTCACTGAAAGGTATGAAATCTACCTTAGGTCCACATTTATGTCAATAGGTAAGAGTGTTATACTGGCGGCAAGACTGCCAAATGTATTTTTGTGGTTTTTTGTGGATGGAGCATTTTGGCTCATTCAGAACTCTGAGTCAAAAATTGCTGGTAAAGTTATTGGGGAACAAAACTTAAAGGAACTAGAAAATTAGAAAATGTCAATATCAGTGTCGGGATGCTTTTACTTGCAGTTCAAGGCAAGTAAAACTTTAATATGATATACCTCAAACTGGGAAAATATCTATAAGGCTTTTCTAAGGAAAAACCAGTAGAATCTGTATGAGACAGATTAATATGATATCTTGAAAAACATGCTGCCATAACAACAGAGAAGAACAGAAAACAACACTTACTTCTGCAGTGATGTACAGAGGAAAGAAGGGTTACGGAGTGTTAATGTGAACTGCTAAATTTTCCTTCCAAAAATAAAAGCAAATGGTAAAAATCTGAACTCATTTGCATAAACATAAATAAATTGACTTTAGTTGGTGGAATTGTTCTGAATGCAACAGAGATTAAAATCTAACTTACTGGTCTCTTCCTATGATCAGACCTAATTTAACTGTAGGAACTACACAGGACTTTAAAATGATCAGAAATTACACAGTGCAGTAAACTTTAGTAGTGAAAGAGTAGAGTAACCTGACCAGCATTTCTCTCTCTGCTGCTCTGGCTTGGATGAGTATTATAGAAACAACAATCCCGAGCCTTAGTTCCAGTGAGGATAGTGTGTGTGAAATCTGACTTGCCACATCTTACAGTAAATTTTCTGCATGGTGGCCTTTTGCCAAAACAAATTGTATGAAGTTGCTAGTGTTTGCAGGTAGTTGGCAGTTTGCTGTCCAAAGCAAATAAAAGAAACTCAATGTGCAGTGACAGTTATGAAAACTGTTGTGTCTAAACAAACTAATCAGAACACAGTTCCGAGACACAGTGCTTTATAAATTATTTGTTTAAGGAATGAGCTTATGGAAAGAAGCATTGCATAACTTAGTCATAAAAATGGAAGAATCTGTGCTTAAATACAACTGCATACTTCTAAATACATAATGAAAAAATCATATATTCATATAAATAAATACACATGTCTACAGTAATGCCTTACGCAACATTGTTTTTTCTTGTGGGGATGATACCATGCACAAAATCGTGTCCCTGACTCAGACAAAGTAACAATTCACATTAACAAGGACAAGATTTTTTTTAAATTTTTTTGATGGGTTTTAGTGCTTTTGGGTAGAACTAGTATTTTAATTAAAAAGAATGATGTATTGTACTGGCAGAAGTCCCAATAACACCTAAGTGACTTATAGACCATTTACTAGTATAACAAGTGAAGATCTCCCCAATATCCCATTTATTTTCAGCAAAAGCTTACAATGGGTTCTCAATATTTTACTTTTCTCAAAAGTCCATCCTTAATTTTTCATAGAGAATCAACAAAGTATAGCAATTGGATATAAATCAGTATTCCCCACTATATTCCCAACTTCAAATGCAGGTACTCAGTCTCAGTGTGTCATCCAGACCGCATTTACAATTTTAAACTTCTTTCAGCTTGTGGATCTCACAGATTTTCCAAAAGCAGTATGAATCCTCCTGTCAGTATTTCTGCTGGCAATAGTCTTGGGGTTAGTATTTGCCTTTTCCAGATCAAAAGCTGAGAGCCACCTATCTCTTCATTGTTCTGTGAAGCGTTACTTCTACACACTACTAGAGGTTCATTCATCCAACTTGGTTTAGACACCCATCAAAGGCTGAGATGAATCACTCTCCAAAGACACCTATCGTTTTCACCGTAACTGTAGATGAGGTTACTAACAAATGTATGTGGAGAAAAAACCCACCAGGAGCATCAAAACCATAAAAAGAAGCCAGACGATTTTTTTAAGTACCCAGTGTTTTAAGTTGCTAAATTTACACATTAAGTAGTCTTATCTGACATTATTCGTTGTTTATTCTGGTTTACATTAGAGTAAAATGTGATCATAACCTTAAGAGCAGGTATGTTCATAGTGAGAGACCAAGATAATAAATACCATCATCCCAACAGACTTTATCCTTAGAAAAATGATACATGATCTCATTTCAAAGACTTTTTTTTAAAAAAAATCAAAATACTGTTGTAAAGAGCCATAACAAAGATTTAACATTATTTTGGATACTTTGAATTGAGACACACCCATATATCAGTGCTATGTAGTGTAGACACACCAGTCTGTTTGAGAAGAACGAGCAGTGGGGATGTCAGGCAATCTGTAAAACTTGTCAAAGAACCCCTCCTGGTCTTTCTTCTTCAGAAATACAGATGCATCTCACATTGTTCATCCCAAGGTTTGAATGTTCTGTGCTGGAGAAAGGTCACGAATTCTGTGGGTTCCTGTCCCACTGGGAAGACTGTCAAACTATCCAGAAAAAATTTTCAAATAAAATGTAGGAATAGATTAACCAACTGAGAAACCAGCGAACAAGGGATTGTGGCTTTAGGAATATTTCTGAAATCCCGCTTGTTAGATTTCTACACAGGAAGTAGCAGCTTGTGGGATGAACCACCATTTTGCATTTTGGGAAAAATGAGAAAGACATTCTGCTTATAATAGGGACACTTACAGATATATATAGGACACTTCTTGCCAGAAAAGAGGCTTGTCAAATAGCTCCAGAATGGTCACATTCAGACACTAAGGCAATTTCTTTCTTTAAAATCAAAGCTGTTCCTTTCATTTTCCCCCACATTTTTCAACTGAACTTCTAACAGAGTATCTTAATAAGCAGATGACACTTACTACACAAAGCCCAAGGATATCCAGGGCTTATATAATGCAAGAGAAGTAACAGAGCTGAATCTAATGGAGAACTGAGGTATGCAATGCTGGATTTTATCTAACTATCTTGTGGCCTCATCAAAATGAATTTTCAAGCTTTAAATATTTAAGGACAAAACCCCCAACCCTGCAGGGGAGAAATCAGTCTGAATAGTTTTTGTCTCTGTGAAACAGAAAAGAACCCAGATATCCATATGACTCCAAAGTGTCACTTAAAGATTGTTGGAAGAAAACCTCCAGTCTGATTTCCTAATGTCAGAGAAAAGCTATTTCAATTGCTTTTCTGTGGGGAAAATGCTGGCACTCAGTAACCAGTTACTTGTTGATCACAGCTGGATATTTCATACAGATATATCAGGAGTTATTTTATTGATCCATTGTCAATTTTTCTAATTTGAAGAAAATTATTTGACTTCAGGGGAGTACTACAAACTTCTTGAACTCCACACTTTTTTTGGTGTGTATGTCTCTTATTTATTTATGTTTAGCACTAGCAGCTTCCACTAATCAGCTGCAGAATGCAAACAGAATTCCAGCTGGCCTTGGCAAGAGACTGCTGGGAAGTAACCCCAGACAGCTTCACTGTGGCAATTAAGCACTCATTCATTAGTAGTGTGAAAATACAAAGACTGCTGGAGGAAAACAGACATATATCACAT
>VYZT01068743.1:0-21677 GCA_013400735.1 Pomatostomus ruficeps | reverse complement strand
GCCTGCAAAACCCCCCAAAGAAGGGTTACATGGTACCTCTTTGGAGGGAGGAAGGACCTTTTATTGTTTTTAGTTATATCTCTTCCTCCCCATTTGTTTTAGTTTGAAAAAAAAACCACAGGGGCAGACACAAAGGCACTTTAAACACAAATACATGTCATGACATTCAACTAGGTTGGTAATTATAGATGTTAGATTCTATAATATTCCTCTTCATTTTGTATTTCTATTTAAAGACTTCAGAATTAACAGTTGCAGAGATTATTCCTTTTTCATTATATTAGAACAGCAACACCGAGATAATTTTTTATGAGCCCAAATATCAAGCATAAATTTTCTTTTCATGTTGGTAGAATAATATGTTGAGGTTTAAAGCTAATATTAAAAATAAGATGTATTTTTCCTCAGTGGAGTGTTGTTGTCTTGAGTTTTGCAGTTTCTTAGTGTTTCTCCTTGCTGTGATACTTTCTCACACATTCTTCTGTAAACATGACCATGGTTTCTTAACAACTATCTATGTTTTGCTAATTGTCTGTGTTGTTATCATTCCAGTATACTGGGTGGAGAAATATGATAGATTGATGCTTTGACCAATGGAATTGAGAGGTGGTGATTTCTACCTCCAATCCACGGTGATTTGTAAAGACATATAAATAAAGGCAGAGGGTTCTGCCCTCTCTCTCTTTCTGCCCTCTCCGTTTGCTGTCTCTGTGTGATCTTTTATTTGGCTCTCCTTTGAGCTCCTTGGCCTAGCCAGCCTGACCCAGTGCTACAGAGTGTGATACATGACTGTACTATTTCTGATTGTGAAAGAAATGTACTGACATTTTTTCTTAGAAAATCCTTTGTTATAATTATTTAAAAATTATTTTAATTAATGAATATGGGCTGAAATTTCCATAGAAAACACCAGAACTGAACAAATGAACAAAAAAAATGTTTTGACACTGTATTATTTTTCAAATTTTATTATTTTTAAATGCTTTACTGCAACCCACTCAAAATAATATAAGATTCATTGAATCAAACCATTGGTTTGAATTTGAAAATATTGTTTTGAAAAGTTGAAACGCTATCTTTCATCTGACTTATAAAGAAATGTTCTCCAAACAAATATTATTTCCAAAATATCTATTTTGTATTTTGATGAAACACTGTCTTTGTCACAGGAAAATACTCCACTTTGTGTCTATCTGTAGTGTCAGAAGAAATGTAGTGGAGTGAGTCAGATGGCTGTTCTCATGCTGTCTGGGAAAAAAAAGTGCTAGAGATAGAAATGGAATTCAAATGTGAGAAAAGTGTAGACATACATTTGGGTTTCTTATTCTTCTTTGTGCTGAATAAGTTAATACCTCTTATCACATTTTAAAATTGAGAAAATAAAGAAGTTTTCATCAGTTACAGTAAGGTTGGACAAGCCCTAATGTTTTAGTCAGCATTCTAAGGGATGAAAAAAGCAAAACATATACAATGTTGTAAAGTTGTATTTACCTTTGCACATATGAGAAATTTTTATAAGAGACAGCTCATTTATAACCATTAAATTCTTCATCCAGACTGCTGACACAACAGGGACAATGTGATTTTTACATACTTTTACTTCCTCCAGTTTAATGAAGAGGAATTGCAAGATGGCTGCATCCCTGAAGTAATTCTTCAGCAGGGGTAAGGCTGAAATAGCCAGCTACCCTAATGAGGAAAAATGAAAGGGCACCACCACTTAATTCATCTCATTATTGGCTCTTAAAATGGAGATAAATGAGGCAGAGATAAAAAAAGGGGAGCATGAGACAGACATGCATTTCATTTATGAGTGGTTACCATGTAGAAGCAGGAGCATGTCTGAGCTGGGCTGTGAGTGCTAATTCTAGAGTGCCATTGCCAGCTGGAAGAGATGCTGGCACTGTTGCTGCGCTGACTACAGGTGGGCACTGCCAGGAATGTGATTGCTTTAATTGTACCTTGTCTGATCATGCTTAACATAATTTCAGATTTCTACCAAAAATATAAAGTACAGTTGAAAAATTTGCTGTATCATGCTGTGTGCCAGGGGCCTCTCAAATAGCAGCAACCTGTGAGCAGGTTCTGTGGGAAATTTTTAATGCAGAACTGAAATCTCTGTGCCCAAAACCAGGCAAAACTATCCCTGTCCTACACACACACACACACACACACACAGAGAGAGAGGCCTCATAAACCATGTTTTACTGAAAGAGGGAACCTTCACAGCACTTTCCAAGTGATAGTGGCTGTTCCCTTTGTGTATTCCTCTAAATCAGAACAGATTTAGCAACCCATAAATTTTGCACTGTAACAGTGCCTTCCATTCCTGAAGCATGTACCTAGGGGTGGTTTTAGGGAGGAAATGCAGAGCCATTCATTCCTGTGATTATTGGTCACTTGACCTTCTACTCCCTGAAATTATGTGGAACACACTCCTTCCTCCTCAGATGTTTCTCACACACATAGTCCTCTCAGCATGTCATAAAAGGCAAGAAGCATAATTTCTGGCCCAAAGGATGCACATTAGCTTTAACAGGTATTGGCCCCTGCTATTTAAATAGTTTTTGACAGCATACCCCAAAGTGTTCTGTGCTAAAAAGTGCAGATAAATGATTTTTTTTAAAACAAACACTTACCTTGGACCATATTTGGAGGCAATTTTTAACTTCTATTTTTTTCAGTTATTTAAGTTGATTCACTGTAGTCTGGTTTAAGTCTTATGTTCCTTTTATTCAAGTAACACCAGGATTCTCTTCATAAGGTCAGGAGCTTCTTATAACCATCAAGTGCCCTAAACCCCTTGAAGAGATAGCTGCTCCTATTTGCAGCATTCCTGAAGGCAGGGAGAAGTCCATGGTGGTCCAGCACCAGCAGCAAAATAATTTTAATAAGAAATATATAAGTAAGATATGCAACATAAATAGAATAATATAAGTAAGCAGAACTCTTGATCATTGTTTCATTTTAATGTCATTTTGCCAAGGAATAATGTAACTACATACAATAGACAGCATTTCTATGTGTGCAACTAAATTGAATAAAAAAACCCCAAACAAACGTAAATAGGTTTTTTATATAAGTTCTTTTTCTGAGCAAAAATGTTACTATCTGAATTTCTTCTTGTACCAAAAATAGAACTTTAAATCTCAGAAATCCATAATAAAAATGGTTTAGCACTAAGGATGCCAGAGAAAAGAAGTATCTTGCCCTCTCAGTGAGCAAGGAAAAAAATTTTTTTGTCCCTTCTTTCCTCTTCAGAGAGTAAATCTCTTTGCATTCCACTTGCGAATATGAATGTTTCCAAAGTATACCCATATGATGCTTTACCTCAAATCTCCTCTTTTCATATTCATCACTTAAAAGAGTAATTGGCTGTATAGCAGCACAAAATGTCCATCTTTATTGAGAACACATTTTCCTTATTCCTTTGCTCATAATCACTCTTCTTTGGGCTTAGTTTCTTTCTTCATCGACCACCAGTAAAATTGCTCATTGCAGAACTGTATTTTATGGGCACTCCAGTCAAACTTTTGGTATTTAATGCCTGCTGTGATGCCACCGGCAGAGGCACTGGGCTCCCACCCGTGGTTTCAGAGGCTTGCCGAGCTGCTTCGGTGCGCGGGAGGGCTGGCGAAGGTCCTGTATAGGTTCACCTAACCCACCGGGGTTCCAAGCACATAGAAGAAGGAGAGACAAGGCGGAGTGGCTTCTCAGATGGTTTATTTGGCACCGGGGTCATGCCAGAGAAGCACTGGCACTGCATCTTACAGTTACATATATACCAACGCGAGAGGTGGGGGAGGATACAAAACATCCTATGGGACAGGGGTGCGCGGTTTGAATTTCGCAGGCTTGCAGCATATGGAGGGATACAGAATCTTCGCGAGGGAGAAACCAAATATTGGGGGTGGGGGGAAGGGAGGAGACGGCAGAGCTTGGCCATGGGAAAAACCAAAACCTGGCTAATAGCACACCGCCTGTATAAAATTTTTGCTTTTTGATTTGCTGAATGAATGCTGAAGTATATTAATATCTCATATGGATATATTTCACTGCTTCGTTGCAAAATGCCTCTTATTTCTGAATGGGAATTTTTAACTGACTATTAGTTATCCCATGAACTGAAAGCAAATGAAGAACCTTTTTCCTCAGGAAGAACTGAGTCTTTCTGGAAAAAGGTTTTATGTTTTGGTGTCTGCTCTAAGTTCAAACACAACAAATGTGAGGGGGAAGAAAAAAAAATTTCGAATAATATCTAGATTATTTTCCCCTCTCTGCCCTTCCATCTTTCCTTTCTTTCTTTGCAATCCCTTTTTCAATGGAAGAGAACAAACTTCTGCCATTTGTTTAGATTTCAATTTTTATTTCTGTCTCAGTCTTATTTACACACTTTCCATTAATTTCTATATTTCTTGAACAAATGGAGTGTAAGAATACCTTTGATAACCAGTTTGTATCCTGATTTATTTTCTTGCTGGTTCCCTGTATGTATCTCATACCTTTGAGGTTATTTATTTGCTCTGCTATTCAGTTCTTCTCCCCATGAATTTTATTTCTCTGAGATATTTTATTGTAAAATTCCTGGGTCATCAGCCTTGAAGAAAATTAAGGCCTCCTGCTCCTGAATTCTTTTTTTTCCTCTATTGAAGTCAAGAATTTCAGTTATAGAACATAATTGGGTAAAAAGCCATGACAGGTTGCTTACTGAGTGTTAACCTGGGAAGGCACATGAAGGATCAGAAGCAGAGACAATATTTCAATGCTCTCTAGAGTTAATAAACTTCCAGAATGTTCAGGACCTACACTGGGTCTAAGTAAATACGTTGAATGTAAAAGGCCATTTCAGTCTCTTCCACTGTGTGAGTTATTCTCATACTAGTTGCTTTTCTTACTTTATCAGTGGTGCAAATGAAAATGGAGTCATTGGAAATAATGATTTATGTAATCATATCTTGTCATTGTGACTTTCAGGAAATCAGTAAATATTCATGACAGGTGAAAAATTAATATGGCATTCCTTAAGGGTAACCTGTAGTGTTATGAAGACATGAAATAAAATTCTGCATTTATAAGAATAAATATGTTCCCTATAGGCCAATAAAGACATGGCAATTTACATCAATACTAATTTTTTTTGCAGACCACTGTGTATGGTAGCTGCCTCATATGATCCTATAGATTTATGGATTCTGCCACAAGCACTTTTTAAAATTAAAAAAGTGAAAGGACTTGAGAGATTCATTTCTTGAACAGCACATTTTTCATACTCTTTCATCAAAAAATATAACAAGAAGCTTATTATCTTTGAGAAGTTGCCATTTAGTGAGAGGACTGTCAGGATCTTATTATTTGTATGCTTTAAGTACTTGACACATTTTATTTAATGTAACACTATACAAACTTGCAGATTTCTTAAAGAAAATGATCTTGATAATAATGATCTTTCAAATCTAAACAAAGAGTAACTTTTTAAACAACTTTAAAATATCTCAAACAGCTCTTTTGAACTTTAAAAGTCTCACACTGAATTTTGTTGAAGGTATCTCTTGTTACTGTGAAGTAACTAAGAGCCCTTAGCATTCTTATGATAATCATATTCAATATTACAAATATATGAGTTCAAATAATTTTACTCCATATATCTTCCTAGTTTTCTAACTGATAATAAAATCAACACTCATTAAATCTGAAGGCTGCAAGAGCGCATTTTACAGATTAAGGATTAATTCTGCAGATTATTGAAATGCCATTCAAAAGTCAAGCCACCTCTTAGGAAAAATCTGGATACTCAAATGTTCATTGCATTAGTATCTCCTCTGGAAATATACTGGCATATTCTAGTACATTTATCCCAAATTATGGTTGTCAACCAATCAGCAATTCAACTTGAACCAAGTTGGAAAACTGACATTGGTGCTTGTAGCCAGCAAAGAATAATTGAACTGTAGGCAGTGACATAGCAGAGAAGGAGGTATGAGATTAGTTATTAGACAATGCACTGAAATGGGAATTTTGAAAAGACAGAGAAAAGGAGAGGGAAAAAATATATAATTAGGTGCAGAATTTGCTTGAACAGAGAAAGAAAACGTGCAGAAAACTGAAATTCAGTACAGGAGAAACAGATAATTGTCAGCTCTGGTTTAGTAAACTGACATGGTCATGTAAGTGTAGAGAAGAAGTGTTAGTCACTCAAACAAAGCAGATTTGTGTATGGAATTAAATAATGATATTTCCCTACATATATTTTCACCCAGATTTAAGGAAAAAGTCAAAACAGAGTAACACTGCATGGAACAAAAATGTTTTAACACTTAAATGCTTGGAAATTGTCTGTATTTACAGCGCCATTGATGTGCCTCATGGGAATTTTATTTCTGTGTCCTTAATGCCTCATATTACAGACTAAACCATATTTCCCAAGGTGCACTGCCCATTTACTATACATTAAATTCTGGGCCAGTATACAGTCAGCTGGAAATGGTGATAGCACATGCATGAAACAATCTTCCTCAAAAATTCTACAATGGCAGAGTAAAGTCAACAACTGCTTTCCGTTTGAAATTAGGTTGAAATTTTGATTCAGGTAAAAGTGAAAGGTTTCTTTTCAAAATTTTCCAGTAGAATTTCTTCAGGTTCTTAAACATTTTAACTGTAGGCATATATAAGTAGAAAGGGACATGATTCCTTGGACCAGTCAGAACACATTGGAGAGCAAAAGAAATTTCACATTTTATGTGAGCTTTGGAAAATGGACATAGAATGGATACTTGGATTCCTAAACATCTCATCTGAAAACTAAAACATATTTACTACAGGGTTATCCATTTGAAAGACCCTTATTGAACTGCTAAATTTGGAAAAGTTGTTCTATTTACCTCTTCATCATCAAGGTGTTCTCCTCACAAATCACATTGATGGGTATCTTTAACAATAAATAGCATTTAGTAATTCACTAATGCCTTCCCAAACTAACAGAGATTTGTTTTCTCAGATTGTAATCCTACTGACTATTTATTCCTTTGGGAATGCCTTGCAGCAATGCAAATTTCAGAGCATGCTTCTTGCATTTTATCATTGAACATGCCAGTTAGATGAGAATACAATCTAAACACAGTTTATTCCAAGAGGTTCCAGACAATCTCAGCCTAAAAAAAAAAAAGCATTTTAAGTTATGTTCTGCCTCACTTATTCTAACTCTTCAATGTTACAAAATAGGAATATGAAAAGAACTGCCAAAGATGTACAGCATTGAACATTTGTAAATCTTTTTATGGACTGCAAAGCCACAAACAGGCAGATTAAACAGAACTGGGTAAAATTTAACATTAATTTAATGTTTAATAAAAACATGAACACACTAAAAATACATGAATATTTTTCAAAAAAAGGCATGTGAAGTGATTGGTGAAGGGTACTCATATTTATTACAGTGATTTTCTAGGCTCTTTTCCTAATGCAAGCTAAGATGGGATCCTTCAGCAGAACTGGAAAATGAATAGAAAATAAATCATAATTTTGAAGAGATGGATGCATTTCTGCTCTAACACAACATTTTGTTTCTGAAAGTATTTATTTATCATAAAATCTAGCTTTTGTTGTGATACTGTTGATAAAGTATTTCACAGGTATTTTTGTAGCTTTCATGTACCTAATACCAAAATAACTGTTTTTCACTTCTGTGTGTTTGGTTTTCATAGATCACTCCTTCTCATGACTAAAATTTTGCATGCAAGGTGTTTAATGCTTCACATCAGCCACTATGTATTTCAACTGTATGGAATACAGTTGCAGTTTTGCAGAAAAACTCACAAATTCCTAGGTTTGTTTTCAATTTCAATTTCAATCTACTTATATTGGGATTTATGTATAGACAGAATCCTGGAAATTCAAACCATATAATTAAAACAGCTGTGGAGAACTTGCTTTGCTGTAAAGCCTAAGTTGTGCCCTCCTCGTGTTACAGAAACTGTTTCCCAGACTCAGGTGCACTTACCCTAACGTGGTTCACAACAGAAGTCAATACCTGAGAATTGGGGTTTGCAGGCAGTGGACACCTCAAAATGGGAGATATCTGACAGGTGATGCAAACAGTGCTGGATGCAAGTGGACGGGAATCTCTGCAAGCTGGATTCATACCCAGTGAGCCTGGCATGCTGACCTTGATCTACTTTTGTTTATACTCCTCTGTGTAGACATAGTCAAAATATCTTTGTATGAACTACCTAGGTCAGGAATAACTAATAACCTAATGATAACATGCAGAGTTTGCACTTCAAAAGGATATTTTTGAAGCTCCTAACCCGCCTAGCTGTGCTGGAAAGCTATAATCCCATTTTTTTCCCAAACCGTCAGATCAGTGGAATCTCACATTGCATTTCACTCCTGTTGAGTTTCTATATTAGTTACATAACTAAATATTAATAAGGTTAAATGGAGATCAAAAAAGAACTTTTGCACTCTATATAACATTAGTAATATCTAGATGCTTAAAGATTTCTCCTGAATTAAGAAGAATAAGGTGCCAACTCTTGGCCCATGACTGTATTCCTATTAAGAAACTGAATGTACTAGTGATTGTTCTCTGAGGGCACTTCTCACATATTAGGATTACAATCTGGGCTGTGCTGACTCTGGAAAAATTTTATCTAAAGACGGTTTTTAAAAATGCAAGCATTGCCAAATGACTTGCAGTGCTCAGAGAGGTTTCCTGTAACACATTTAGTGCTACAGATGCAGCCAGACTGGTTTCTGATTGGTGGGATGCTCTTGCCCAATCCAGCCAGAATAGACCTCTCTGCAGCACTCTGTTGAACAGCTGGAGAATGACTTTGAATGGAGCTAAGCAAACAAGAGAAATGATCTGAGAACTGAGAGCTTTGTATATTTGGTATATAGCTGCTAGGAGAAATGTAGACATTTACAGAGCTAAAGAGAAGTCAAGCTGGCATTAGTAATGATGAACGTGGAAGGAATATCCGAAATATAGGTTGTGATCTTCTTGCAGTTCCAAAACATGCATACTCGAATTAGGAATTTGGATGCCATATTTAATTTGTGTATATTTTACTTATCCTGATTTACCCAGGATGAGAGGCTTTTGAGTATCTTCTAAAGTGTTGCTTGAAAAACAGAGAAAGCTGTGCTGTCTTCTCCACCAACAAAGAAGTTGCAGGAAGCATTGTACTGAGGCAGTGCTCATAAACTGCAAACTGGCCACTATGGTATAAGTGATGATTCTAATCATTAAAATACAAAAACAAGTACATCATTATATCTCTAAATGTTGTTTTAATGTATTTTTATATAGATTTTTATTAAGCAAACTAGACTTCATACATATTAAACACAGCTCTTATCTAGAAATGGTTTTTTGCCAGTTTTAATTTAAAGGAAGAAATTGGGTTCCAGTTGTCCTTTGCTACAGATTTTCTGCTGGTTCTTTATCTGTTTTTGAATGTCAATGAATAGGAGTTTCAGTTATTCATTAGTATTCAAGAAGTGAAAATCTACTTGTTATCTCTTTGATTAATCCAGCCTATTGTGCCGTATAGCATCAATCACAAAACATTGCAGAGGGTAATGAATTACTATGTGACTGTAGGAAACCATAAGGGATATTAAACTAAGCTTAATCTTTTTAACTAACGACATTCTAAAATGAATGCAGAAGACAGAATTTCTCAATAAATGGCAGAGTGAAAGGCTTTTTTTGGAGTTTTTGATAGATATCCTTGCATATTTTCTCTATGAAAGACATGCACACTAGAGCAAAACGGTGTATCTTTATTTTTCCTGTGAATAAATTCCAGTCTCTGGTGAAACAATTTTGTAAAAAGTTAATGTTCAAAAATTTTTCTCAAAAGCTTTAGAATTTAGTTTTTGACTTCTCATGCATACTAAAAAAAAAAAGTATTTCAAGACATAATTTTTAGGATAATAAAAGCCTTAATATGTTAAAAAGCCTTAAGATATGTTCACCTAGGTTCATATTGTTCATATGAAAACTTTCCCTAGGCAGTGCCTGTAGGGAAGGTTTTCTCCTGCCCTTTGGTAATTGCAGGTGTACAGGAATGAACTTCCTAAGCCCTACAAGTTTCAGCTCATAAAAGTGACTGGAAAGTCTAAAATATATTAATTTTTGAAGAAGGTTATATAACTTATAGGTGCAAAAGTAAACCCAAGAAAATATCTTAAAATGACTTGTCCTTTCCAGTAAGTGTTTAAGCAGATATGATTTGTATGGATAGTCAGGTCCTTTTCCACCTACTGCCTGAATTATGCCTCCTACTTCCATAAACAAAAAAGCATACACCGTGGAAAATGGAGCATGGAAAATCTGTTCTGTGAACACATCTGGTCTTTTTCAATGCATCTGCTTAAGAGTTTTTCTCTGCACAAAAAGGTGTAACTTTCAGTAAGGGTAGAGTGGTATAACGAAGAAGTATAATAGGCTGGTGTGTAATAGCCTTCCACAGCCATACCAGAAGTAAGGTAATTATTAGATTCCCAGAGTTCATTTTGGTTTAAAATCTTACTTCTGCCTCAATAAGTATTGAATAATGAGCTTCAAACCCCCAAATCTAAATCTAATTCTACCATGAGGTTTTAAAAGCTTATTCTCATGTAGGTGCAGAGTTTAACAGGAATCCTGTGACTTTTGCTTGAATGAAGGCTACCCTGCTGTGTTTGCTGAAGGAGGATTAGAGAAAAATGGTATTAATAAATTATGAAGCAGTTAAAATAAACTGCAGGCTAGCAGAACAACAGAGTACAAAATCAGCAAGACAAAACATGTATGTTTTGCATCTGTACAGCTCAGAATACAAAACAGATGTGCAGTGCCTGGGATGCAGGCCTGTGGAAGGAAACAGTGCTGAGTAGCTGAGATCAATGCCAATGCATTTGTTAACATCTCAGGCAGAAGCAGAAAGATGAGTGCTCTTAGCCCTTAATGAATTCAAGTAGCACGAAAGACAGAATTTTTTGAAGGTTTATCTTGTGGGACTGGTGCTAGCATAGGCAAATCTAGTGGTATACCCACAGTTACTCTATCCTTTTATGTTTTTAATTAAAAGATTGGGCAACACAAAAAGAACATTTCTGAAGCTCAAAGTGTGATTAGGTCTGTTTCTGGAAAGGACTGTTTCCGAAACTGTCTTTCATTCTTGGATCTAGCTTGGTGTACCCGCATATTAGCATGTAACTCCATATATTTGCTAACTGAAAAGAGAAAATTAAAACTATTTGAAATGTTCCACCAAGGCAATAACAGCACATATTTTGTCAGAATATTGAGCACTGGAGGAGCCAATCAGAGATTAACACATGGAAATACTATAGATATTTAATAATGAGGTATTCCACAAGTCTTTATATGGTATGGTTGCATTGTACCACGGGTAGATTTCTGTTGTGTGGTGAAGACATTAGAGAGGGATAAAGTGGTATGGACACATGCTCTGTTCTCTGTTTTTTTTTAAGAAAGAAACTAAGAGATGACAGCTATGCCAGATTGCTGACTTCTACTAGAGAAAATTTAATGGAATAAAGAGAATTCTGTGCAAAACAGAAAAAAAGGGCAGGCTTTACAGCACTCATGTCCTTGTGAACACAGATCTGGTTTCCATGTTGCCTTTCAAACCTGAAAAAGTGCTTCAGCCACACCACTCCTTTCCATCAGGTGAATGACAGAGCTGAGCTTGATGCACAGAATCACTTTGCATCTGTCAGTCCCCCTACATGTTGCTTTTGAACATGAGTCAATATCTTCCAGAGGGGAACAAAAGAAGTTTGTTGGGGGTCATTCTTTTAATGTTAGTGGGAGCATTTAGCTGCTACTAAAATTATAAAATCACTTGTAGTAGATGCATTGGGTTTACATGCTTTTTCTACTAGGTGATGGAACAGGGATGGGCTATGTGTACAGTCAAAGTTAAGTATCAATTTAATCCAATAGTAAAAACTAAGTACTATAATTGTTGTAAGGAAATAAATAATACACCACACAATTAAATAATTATCAAATCAAAGGTAAAGAAGTTTGGAGTTTCTTTAAATGTTAGTACATGATTACTGTTGGAATCTCCCTGCCTAAGGTTTTCAGCAGAATTCTGTCATGGTGACTCAGAAGCCAGAGGCAGACGCTGTTACGGAACCAACATGATGTATAATGAAAGGGTGCTGGTCCAATCTAAGAAAGTGAAATTCCTATTGCTTTTACACTGAGATTTATAGTAATTTCAGAGAAGTTCATACTTGTGGTTTTGACATATGACATGGTTTGTTTTGCTTCAGAAATTGAAATCGAGATGAGCTTGCAAAGAATTACTTTCTAAGTATTCTGTTTGTCTTCCTAGAAGTGTTATCAATCACTCTTTACTCTTCTTTATTCCCCACATCAAATTTCAAGAAGCTCAGCTCTTCTCTGAACAGTAATTTAATTAAATTTAGGGAACAATAGGCATAAGATTGTGCCCCCTTAATGATGACAATAAAATCCTAAAATCATCTAGCATTTGAACCAGACCTATCAACAAGTGTCTGTGTGTACTTTCCTGTGTAGGACACTTTTGCATCTCATCAGATTTGTTCTTGATAAGATTATGGTAATTTAATCGCTTCATTAAAATTATGTTTTACCTTTTATCATTATATTAATTTAAATGGCTTGTAGAGATTCTGTAACTGTGTTTATGAAAATTGGTATGGGTCTCTTGGTAGCAGGAATCTATGTTAATCTGCAGATTAAGTCTACTATAACTTTTCAAAAGATTGATCAGAAAGAATTTATAATTTGTGGCTGATGATGCAAGTTCAACCCTGTAACCAGAGGAGTTTAGACAAAAATTGTCAGGCCCTTTTCCATGGAACAGTGCAATTCTGTCAACATCAAAACATTTCATAAAATTGATTTTGATTTTGTAAGTATGTGATTTGAAGGCAGGGGGGAAAAGGAGAAGAAGAGACTACTGGAAATGTTCAAATATATAATTTTAATACTTTATAAAGAAAACTAATGGTATTATTTTGAATTATCAATAAAAATATGAAGTAGAGTAAAAATGGAGAAGGAATACTTAGATGTGAAACTGTATTCCTCATAAATATTAATTCTGTGAAGACTTGGGTTGCCTTTTTTAAAAAAAAAGCATTTGAAAATTGGGAAAACCACCATGATTTAATTTCCTGCAGTCCCCTCTTTGCTCTAATTAGTATCTATAATTGTATCTATATCATGAAAGTACATTCAAATTATAGCAATGATATTTTTACATATGTTTAAGAGCACCTTTCTCATAGGACAAGAATAAAAACTGCCATTATGCAACAATCGGGGTTGAAAAGACTCTGATAGCCATCACTTTTCATAAATATGTTTCAACTTTGTGGCACCACAAGGCCTTGTATATCTTCTACTGATGTCTTTTTCCAACCAAGATGGTAGACTGAGTAGTAACCCTTGTTACATGTGAACACACATTCTAAAGTGTCTATGGTGCTATAGAAGAATTTTTTAGAAAAATGAATTTAAACATCTATATGCAACCTTCACTTGCAAAATTTACTGGATTGTTACTTTGCTACCAGAGTGGTTTTTCAATAAATTCTTCCAAATGTTTCCATTCTCACATTTGGAGGGAGAGAAGCATCAGAGAACACAAACCAGAATACTTTTAGATTAAATTAATCTGGAAAATGCATGCCCAGATTACATTTCATGTAATAAAAGGACAGAATTCAGTCCTTGGCACTGTGGTAGGGAGATTCAGAAACTCCTCCTTGAAATGCATATATCGTGGATGTTAACTGCACAACATCAACTCAATGGATCCACATGTCTACTCCTACCACTAATTTCTATTAGGTTACTCATGGACATCGTGTATTCCTTTCATGAGTCAGTTCTATGGCATCATCAAATTACTGTGGCTGGGACTTTAATTTTTCCTGAATTATTTTTTGCTTCTTCCATAATATTTCTGCCTTGCTTGTTAGAAAGTTTTCTTCCCCCAGTCTTATGATATGATGTTGTCATGATCAGTTGACTTCCATTTGTTAATGTACCAATATAGCTCACAGAGGTCTTCTCCTTCCCTGAGAACAACCTTTAATGTATGGAAGAAAAAACTCACATCCTCTTTCAGTCACCTTTTTTTAGATTATACTATCCAGGCTATTCAATATGTGTATATATTTTTATTTAAATTGAAGCAAAGATTGGTAGGATCTGATCAATTACTGAATTTTTTAGCATTTAATTAAAGAAACCTTTAAAACTTTCATTATAGTTCCATCACAACAACACATAGATTGAAAATACCTTCTATTTTTCTTATTCTTTGTTGCCATGGTTAGAGTTAACCACTACTTTCAATTGCTGCAGTACTTTATTATATTGTTTCATTTTTATTAGATTTTATTAACATTTTCAGAATAATTAGTCTTTGAAGTCAAGTGAAAAAATAATTTTGTATTTTAAGACAAATCTTTTTAAAAGAAAATAAACTTCTAAATACAGTTAGGAAGAGAAGTTCAATAATTTTTCTTAAAATAACATAAACTAGTGAGAAATGGATGGAGGTTATGTGTATATTCAGATCTAGTGATATAAAACACTAGGAAAAAAAGACTTCTTAAATTTGCTTTCATTTCATAACAGTTGTTTTCAGAATAAAGTTTCTCTCTTCATTAAAATATATAAGACTTCTGAGAAATATTAAACCCAAAATTTCAAACTGTGTTTCAACAAGGATTGGAAGATTAAGCAATCTTAGTGAGCTAAAAAAACACCTCTTGCTCTTTTAAAAGCCTTTTAAAGTTATAGAAGTGATTTGTTTGTCATGCAGTGAATGTTGCTACTGAATGCCATGTTTCTTATTTTAAAATTCTGAGACCATTTCAGAGTCTCCAAAGTACTGAGATGGCTTTTGGATTTTTTGAGCAGGAGTTTGAGGCTTTTGGTTCCACAGTATGAACTGTCCATTCACTTGTTTTATTCTGAGATTTAGTTTAGTATGGGACAGACAGACTTGTGCATGCCCAGAATGGCCTCCTCCATGATACAGCTGAGTAGTTCCTCACTTGCCACATGCTATTCTTGACTGGATTTTCATTATTTCCCACTATGCTGGGAACTCCTCAAAAAACACAGAGTCGTGTCTTTTTCTTGAGCATGATGCCCAGAATACTGACTCAGGAGAGGGCAATGTTAGCTCAAGTGCCCCTTCCAAAGGAAGTGCTGTATATTCCTGCTACAGTCAAGTATTTAGAGCAGGACTGGTGTGTTCACTTTCTGACTGCCAGGTCAGTATCCATGTCACTGAGCTATATGTATGCTGCTTGCTTGCTCTCCCCAAGTATTAGGGAATCTTGGATTTGTTGCCATGACGTGTTAATTTACTTGGTAAAAAAACAATCCTGTTTCAAAATAGCACATGACTTTGAACTGAACGCTAAAGTATTATTCTAGGGAAAAAAAAAAAAAAGATAGGTTCACCTATTTTGTTCCCTGTCTTCTAAACCCTGCACACTAACCAATTAACACTACATGCATTATTTTTGCAGTACTTCAACACCTTAGAAGACTTCAATCTAGGTACTGAAATTATTTGAACCACTAGAATTTATAATGTTGCCAAGAATATGCCAATTATAATAAAGACAAGGTATATTTGATTCTATACCACAAGGAAAATGACCTGCATTTATCCCCCACATGTATATTTCAGTAAGACATAAGAAGGCAGACATTTTTTTCATCTGAATATCTCAGGAGTGCTTAATGTTCTAGCCTATACATCATACCCAAATCATCTTTGGAAGGGCCTGTATGCAGCCCTGCTTCTTCCAGTGTTTCTTCACCCTTTCATATGTGGTGACATCCAAGTGTATAGTGGGACATGACGGCATTTATATATTCAGGAGTTCATTGAAGGAAAAATGTATTCTTATTTCTTATTATTTCTTATGATCTCTGTTCCAATTACAGCATGGTCCTGATGCCAAATAGTCTGACAATAGCATAGACTGTTTAAATTATTGACAAAAGGTATCTTTTTAGTTGTAAATAGTCAGGATTTTGTTGTTGTTTAGCATTTTTTAATAAAGGAATGAATATATGCAACTCACACATTACTTCTTCCATTAAATCCTGTTTGGCTGTACTAATTTTGATATCAAAAGCCCCTCCCCAAATCAACAAGCTTACTAACTGGCCTGATATTAAAGAAGATTCACATATGTGGGAGATAATGTGCCTCCTGCTATAGCCACTACCAGAAGTTGTCACTCAGTTGTTGCTGCAGAAGGAGCCCAGACCACAGCAGAAAGGCTGTGAAAATTTTGGAGAAACTGCAAGAAGCAGCCTCTTGCTGATGAAGCTGACAACTACCCCTCCACTGGAATCATCAGTACTAGATAAATTCTGAAAGAGTTTTTAGGCTTCAGGTGACTTTTCTGTTACCCTGAAATATTACTATGGTCCCACATGATGTGGGAACCTAAAAAGGAAAAGGATGTTTCAAAGCTGTGCTTTCAACTTTTTTAAGGTTTTGCAATCAGAAGTCATTACAACTACTTCTTGAAATGGGAAACAGGGAGTCTCACAGGACACACAGAGGAAAGTTTTGGGCATTATGGTTAGTAGTAAAAGCCTTCTCAGCACCTGTTTAGTTTTCAGATATCTGTTTATCTGCTTTACACAGCTAACTCGCCATAGTGAACCACAGTTTGATCTTCAATGCCTGTATTTGTTATGCTATTTTGTGCATTAAATCAATTTGGGTTACAAGTCTTTACTCCAGAGTATATCTTGAGCAGTTTTCTTAATGTGATTTCCTTCTAATATGCACTCTTGTGTTTGCTTGTAGCTTTTACTTTCACATTTTAAAATGATCACAGCCTGAACCAAGGGAGCTGAAAAACACGTGACTCTTCTCTTTAAAATGCAGAGCCATCAGGGTCCTCTCCTGCAAAGGGCTGATAAGTACTTTAAATTTTTCAAATATGGTAGAAATTGTGGCCTTTCGCCTTTAGCCTTGATTAGGGTTGGGATTTAACACATGCTGCCTCTGTATTTTCTCTGATTAGATTGTCCTTGGGCAAGTGCATCCAACATGTGCTAGGCAGGTCAGTGATCAGTCTTCCACAGGGAAAAGAACAAAACCAGGAAATATTCATAATTCATTGTGATCAGACATTTAGAGTACACTAGAGAGATCTCCTAGTTATGGGCATTTATTCTACAGTCTTATTATTATTTTACAATTTGTTCTCCATGTTGGTCCTTACTATATGCTTTTGTTATTTTAAGGCATTAGTATTTCTTGACTTTGTATACACAAGCCAGAGTTTAATTATCCTCCTATTTGCCTGTAGAAATATTTCATTCTTTCAAGTAATTTTCTCAGGTCTAGAGAAAATGTTCCTTTTTTAAGATAAATTAATCAGGCCAAGACATGAACATAATAAGAACTGCTGAATATTAACAGCATAAGACACTTTTCTGCAAGATTTTAACTGTGTTTTCTACATTTTTAGTGAAGCAAATATGCATGCTATATAGATATTTACAATGCACCATTCTCAGTTATAGAAAATCTGTCACTTTTTTTTTTTTCTAACTTTTTTATCCATAAGTTGTGTTTAAAGATCTTAAAATTATACTCTTAAACTGCGGGCTCGTGTACAGCTGAACACAAAGGAGTGAAATTTCCCTGCCTTTCTGCAGGGAGCCATTGTTATTCCTATGCATCACAAGTCCTACTTAAACTCGACCTCAGTAAGCTTAACATTTCTGAGAATGACAAAATAGTTGAGCTGAAACGAACCTCTAGAGACCATCTAATTCAATCCCCTTCTACAAAAATAGGGTTAACTAGAGCAAGTTGCTTCAGGTCATGTCAACTTGTGTTCTGAATATCTCCAAGGAAGTTGACTCCACAACCTTCCTGTGCAATCTGTTTCAGTGTTCAGCTACCCTCACAATAGTTAGGCTTTTTTCTTATGTTTTAAGAGAATTTCCTTTTTTCAGTTTGTGCCCGTTAGCTCTTGTTCTTGCACTGGATACCATTAAGAATAGTCTGGCTTAATCTCCTTTATTTCTTGCTGCGGGAGGTTGACTTTGTCTGGCTGCCAGGTGCCCACCAAACCACTCTATCCTTCTCTCTGCTCAACAACACAGGAGGAGAAAACAACATAAAAAACCTCATGAGTTGAGTTAAGGACAAGGAGGCCATTCAGAATCACCACCACAGGCAAACAAGGAAATGAATTTAATTTATTACCAACCAAATCAGAGTAAGAAAATGAGAAATTTGAAAAAATCTAAAAACAGCTTCTTCCAATCCTTCTCTTCTTCCTGTACTCATCTGCACGGCCACCTTTTCTGCCTTCTCCAAGAAGATCAAGGGGCTAGTAAATAGCTGTTGCAGTAAGTCCATAACACTTTTTATCTGTATCTTCTCCTCACTGTCTTCCCTTGTTCTGGTGTAGGACCCCTTCCACATGAATTTCAACACTGAGTCCTTCCCACTGACTGCAGTTCTTAACAAACTGTTTCGATGTGTTTCCTTCTCATGGCATGCTTTTTTTTCAGGAATGGACTTTTCCAGCATGGGTTTCCCACAGAGTCACAGCTTCTGTTAGAAAACCTACTCTGGTAGAGTTCCTTTCCACAGGCCAGTTCCACAGAGTTCCTGCCAGGAGTGTGATCCAGCATGGGCTTTTCAAAGGATTACAGTTGCTTGCAAAGTATATCCCACTTGTTGTGGGGTCCTCCATGAGCTGCAGGTAGATATCTACTCCCTCTTGGACCTCCACAGGCTACAGGGTGACAGCTGCCTCGCCATGATCTTCTCCACAAGCTGCAGGAGAAGCTCTGCTCTGGCACCTGAAGCACCTCCTCCCCCTCCTTCTCCACTGACATTGGTGTCTGTAGATTTTCTCTCACATATCCTCACTACTCTCTAAACAAAGCATTTTTCTAACTTTTTCTTAAATATGTTATCACAGAGGGGATACCACCATTACTGGTGGATTCAGCTTTGGCCAACAGTGGATCTGTCTTGGAGCCAGCTGAAACTGGCTTTGTCCAGCATGGGGCATCTCACAGACACCACCCTTGTAGCCCCCCACTGTCAAACCTTGCTGCATAAAGCCAACACACCTGCTTAATGTATGAATATAAACATTGATCAAATTCTCCTGAAACCATTCTGCTTGAGCTCTATCCACCCCATCTCTGAGCCTCCCTTTTTATGTCAGATCCTGCAGCCCCTTAATGATCATCATGGCTCCTTGCTGAATGTGCCCCTGGACATTCTTGTTTCTTTTGGACTGGGGAGCCCAGTATTGGACACAGAACTGTAGATGTGTTTAACCAGGGATGAGCAAAGGGAGAAAGATCACCTTCTTTGACTTTATGATTATGATCTTCCTAATACAGCACAAGCTGCTTTTGGCCTTAGCTGCAAGGGTACTTTGATAGATGTTCAACTTGGTGTCCAGCAGGACCCCCAGATACTTCTCTGCCAAGCTACTCTTGAACCTTCAACCCCAGCATACAGAGGTGCCTGAGGGTCTTTCTTTCCAGATCCTGAGATCCAAGTCAAGCATCTACAGTCTGTCTAGGTCTCTGAATGGTAGCACAAGTAATTGATTTATCAACCACTCCTTCAAGGTCTGAATTATCTGCAAACTTGCTGAGAGTGTACCCTTGTCCCATCATTCATGTCACTATTGACAATATTAACTAGTACTAGCTCCTATATTGGCCTCTAGGGCTACACATTCTTTAATCCTTAACGTGTTTGAAAATTATTTCCAGAGGGATTTTCTCCTTTGCATTCCCAGGGTTTAGGATTAGGCAAATCAATGTGTAGGTCTCTGGCTCCTATATCTTATCCTTCTTGTAGGCAGAAGAGATATTTGCTTCCTTCCAGCCCTCAACAACCTCCCTTGATCACCACAACCTTTCAAAGGCAATTGAGAGAGTCCTCACAGTGACACTGATCATCTCCCTCAGCACTTGTGGGTGCATCCCATTAGATCCCATAGACTTGTGTGTATCTGGTTTGTTTGTCTGTCCCTAATCCAATCAGTCTCTTCTGAGAAATATTCCTTGCTCCATAACTTCCAGCTAGTTTCAGGGACCTGGCATTACTGAGGGAAAATCTTACCAGTGATGACCAAAGTGGAGAATGCACTGAGTACCTCTGACTTCCTCATGGCCTTCATCACCACAACTCCTGTCCCATTCAACAATGGACCCAAATTTTCCCTCATCTTCCTTTTACTGTTAATATTCCTCTGCAAGCCCTTCTTGTTTCTGTTTGCATCCCTCACCACATAAATCTCCAAATGAATTTTCTTTCATAACCCAAGGATGGGGCCCCCTTTAGTTCTTTCGTTGGTTGTAAGGTCTGTCCTGTCCATATCCTCTGACACTCTTCACTTTTCAGGCTAATTTACCCCTTCCTCCAACTCCTTTTTCTTCACTGTCCCTAGTTAAAAAAAAAAAAAAAAAAAAATAAATTAAATAAAACAAAAAAAATCCATGGACCTCATATCGGCCAGAATAATCTTGCAATCCATGTGACCCATGCATTTAATAGCCAAAATTGTCATTATTTCAACTTGAAGCATTCGGCAAGAATGCAGAGTTTTTCTGATTAAAGATTTGAAGACAATTGTCTGATCGATTGGATCTTAAAAACTTGAAAAGATTCTTGTCTGACTAAAACTTTGAAAGCCACTGCATGATGTAATTTTTTTCTATTTAAAAAGTACAATTAAGTTAGGTTGGAAAAGACCTCTGAGAACAGAGTCCAAACTACAATCTCTTATAGGATCTATTTATAAGATCTATGTAGCAAGATGAAAATATTAATATGTTAAAGACTTTAAAAAAGAATTCTTCAAAAATGTCCATCTTTCTTAAAGCATGAAACATTAAAATCAAAGCCAGCTCTTTTTCTGATTTGTGAAATCATGAGTTTCCCAATAAAGAGTATGATATTTTGATTACACTGGAACTGTTTTCTTCACAAATGTAAAGAATAGTTCAGAATATTTCTGGGAGGTTTTCAGAAAGGCTCTGTGTTTTCATAAAGGCTCAGCATTTTAATGAAGTCTCAAATCCTCCCTGTTAATCTTGCTCTCCAGTCTGGATTTCTCAACTGTGTTTTGAATCAGAGACATTCAGTTTTCCAATAGTCTGCTAATAAAAACTCCTCTTCATTCCTGAAGCATTTTTTCTCCCATGGACAACTTGCAGTTGATTCTCT
This sequence comes from Pomatostomus ruficeps, assembly GCA_013400735.1. Lineage (NCBI taxonomy): Eukaryota > Metazoa > Chordata > Aves > Passeriformes > Timaliidae > Pomatostomus > Pomatostomus ruficeps. The sequence goes on along the minus strand of VYZT01068743.1, from coordinate 390 downwards.
ACCCTGTAATGAATTTCAGTTTGTATTTTAGCACACACAATGAACCAATGCTTAATATCTTCTTTTGTTCAGGTGTCCTGTCTGAAATGTTAACATTAGATTTAGTGAATGTGAATAACATAGCCACTGAGGCCCAGAAATTCAACCTGGTGCAAACATTTTATAATCATATGTCTTGGTTTCAAAGGCAGGTATTTGCTAAAGAAGGCAGAAGCCTCTTTTAGAATAGGAAAATATAACCCCCTTTTCCCTCTGAATTGGTATAATTTTGAAATCAAGGGGCTTTCAGGCAATGGTATGAGAAAAGAGGAATAACAGTCCTTTACTAATATATGTATCTATATGATGGGACAGACAAAACCGCAACAATAAGAACACACAAACCCATGG
>VYZT01068724.1:0-12364 GCA_013400735.1 Pomatostomus ruficeps | reverse complement strand
TATGGGAATGTAAATGATGACTTTCAAATAGAACTCTTCTGGAGGCTTAACTCTTAGAATCTGTTGGATGTTATAGGAATTCTGCCTATCATAAGCACTTCAGTGTCTGTGGGCTTTTGTCAACAAAGTGAAACTGGATTTTACAAGGTGATCTTGGTGTTTGTGGTCTCTAATCTGCTGTGATGCAATTTGATTAAATTTATAACTCCTTTCAGAAGATAAGCAATTTCAACTTGTAACCAAAACCCAAACCACTTGTTGAAGATTATTTACCTTTGAAACCCCTTGTAAAAGCTTCACTGCATTTTAACAAATGGGTGTAAACTCAAAGAACTTCTTTGGGGTCAAATTCTTTTTTTCCTCAGTTCTCGTCTGCCAACACTAACTTAAACTGTACTCATGGCAATAAGTACAAATAGTGTGTGTGTGTGCAGGAACAGTAGTTGTTACATGCCTTACAGCACCTCCAGAAATAAAAGGTACTGGAAAAGCACCTGGTTGGGATAACTGCTCTACTGTTCCATGGAAGTGATTGTTAGCATGTAGTTTCCTGAGCAGTGTTGCATGTAGTTGGACACAGAGAGTGATTGTATATGACAGAGCTGTTAAAGGCATTTGTAAACCCAAAATTTAGCTTAGAGCTGCCAGTGGTGAGGGGACAACACTGTGGCAGAAAAGGTGTATATATTTCTTCTCTGAATGAAGTATTCAGCTTAGGCCATAGTAACATTTTAGCTAACTTTTTTAGGTGACAAGCCTGAACTTTGATTAAAATTTACTTTTACAACATCCACACTTAGAAGACAAAGGCAGCAAACTGGGATCTGTTTTCTCTATTAGCTGTCAGCTGTAGTTATGGATTTCCTTCTTCACACTGCTACCACTTTCGTTTTATAACCTTTTTCTCTTTTCAGCCGCTCTTTAATATTTCTTCTGTTCTCATGACGTGGTTTCCTGGTGGTTTTAGCTTTGCTGTGCAGCCTTCAAACTTAGTTCTAGGTCTTCTGAGTGTGGAAAGCAAGTGTTTGTATGAATGGCAGAGGCTGCTTATTTTTGTACTCTCAAGGGCTTTTATTTCTCTGTATTTAATCCAGCAAAATTATTATTGCTTATATCTTCTTTTGATTGTTTGCCTTGAATTGCAGTATCTGACTCTGGATGCTGGTGACAGACTAAAATTAGCTTGCTTAGTGCTGTGCTCCCGGGGGGGGTTTCCAGTTAACTAATAGTTTTCCAGAAAGACTCCAGTGCTTGCAAAGTGATTTGTACTCGGAGGAGGAAGTTCTGAACTGGCTGAGCAGGAAGGGTGTAGCATGTCCTCTAGTTTAATAGTCTTTTGGCTGGAGATTTTAGCCCAACTGTCAGTGCCTAAAGGCTAGAATAAGTGTCACTGAGAATTTAATATCTTTGTTTTGTGCAATTTGGGTCCAAACTGAAGGATATCCTGTTACCAGTTTTTACCTCTTAGCTCCAAGATCCTGGAATACCTTTCCATATAGTCATGTTAGTGCTGTTTAAGCAACTTTTGTACTTTGATTGAAATGACATGCGTAAAAACTCAGAAATGGAGTCATGGATGAAACTTGAAAAAGTGAAGTGTACATTAAAAAAATAGCAAGTCATACATGGAAAATATTATGAATGAGTTGGGAGATGGTGTTGTAATACTAAGTTTATGCTTAGCCATTTAAGTTTGCTGAGAGAATTTAAAAAGTATTGGTAATGTTTTATTTCTGTCTGTTACTTATACAAATAGTGTATTTTTTGTGTGTTAACAAATACATGTAGCTGATACTATGGATGTAAAAAAAATTATTTAGGAAACAGACTTCTGACATTGTGGAGATACCACAGTGCAAGCATATTCTTCTTTAGTTTAGGAGGCTTTTTTCCTTAATTTTAATTTGCCAGAATGTGAGGAATTAAAGTGGGAGGGTGTAGTTCTTCACAGCATGTGTTGAAGGTATGATCTTTGCAAAGTAATAATTACTCATTCTCCCTTTAGGAAATACACATAAAGGAACCCATAGAAAAGGAAGTAAATCCTCGCTTATTACCAGGTAACCATTGTGTATTCCTAGACTTAACTAATAAAAATGAGTGATTAATGAACAATACTTAAATATTTCAATGTCTGTAGCAAACACTCATGTGACATCAGTGTCACAAGCAGTAAAATACAGGCTTTGGTTTAACAATCCATGCCGGTTGAAATGTTGCGAACATCTGTATCTGCATGGGATGTTGATAACTCTATAAAAACTAATTTTTTATAGAGTACAATGTCCTCAGGTGAGCTGCCTGTGGAGAACTGTCTATACTTGAGTTTGCCCTGTTTCTTAGAAGTTAAAGTTGGGTGGGTTTTGTTTGTTGGGAACTGAAGACCAGAACTGGAGGAAATTTACCTTCTAGTGGCTTTGCCTCTGCTGTGACTTACTTGGGCCTTCTGGTCTTTCATTTACTGTTAAGATTTTCTTCTGTAATTTACAATTATTTATTTTTAAAAAATATTTTCCAAGATAAGGAAAGATAAAATACAGGTAAAAGTTTACAATAAACTAGTATTCTTCTGTTGGATTTCCTACACTTTCTAAGAAGGACCAAGAGACTGTCTGATCACATTTATTAAAATTTACTCTCTTAAATTTGAAGTTCAGTTCCTGTGAATTCTAACGCTAGAACTTAATTCACTATTATTTATGCAAATTTGTGTTTGAGACTTTAAAATAGCCCTAAGACCTGTAAAATAGTCAAAGTTATGAAAAAATAACTATGATGAACCTGAAATAACTAATTCAAATGTTTCAGCATTCTGAGAGTTTAACAGTAAGGAAAATTGGAATAATTTTCAACTTTTTTATTGACTATATAAACGACTCTTGCTGGGTTTTGGTTTTTTTCCAAGTATATGCTCAAATGATTGCTCTTCTCCTACCATTTGGAATAGACCACGACACAGGTACCTCTGGTGACAGAATTCCCAAACAGCTGCAGTTCAGGCCTTCTAGAACAATGCTAGTAACCTGGAAAGCTCTCGGTGTGCTGATTCCAGGAGCTGCCTCTTGGTGGTTTTGTGTAACAGTTACAAAATGTCTTTAGCCATACAGTTCTGAGAAACTGTCAGGAAGTTATTGCTGAGTTTGAGATAACAATTGAAATAATTCAATTGTAAATGTCAGTTCATGTTGCAAGTGTTTCTTCTCTACAGGTGAACTGCTGCTTTGTGAAGCCAGCACGGTGTACAAGTATATTCAAGAAGATGGATCAAATCGTGGCACTTATGGGAAGCTCGTGTGCACAAACTTCAAGATTTCTTTCCTTGATGATGATTCTGCTTCAGATGATAATGTAAGAAAACAAGTCTTGTAATTATGACTAAACAGGCTCTGAATAAATAATCATATCCTTCCCTTATATGAAGATGCAGAATGAACATAAATGTATAAAATTTCCTAATGGGTGCAGACTAACTTGAATCAGTCTGCATCTTCCTGATCCTTCATCAAGCTCCAATGACTATTTTAAGCAAATACAGTGCAAGCATTTGTGTGGACACTTAGATTAGACGTAGTTTATAACTCTTTACATTTTGTGAGTTGGTGAAGCTTAGGTTAAAAAACCCCATTGTTTTGAAAACTAATCAACAGTTTGTTGAAAGCTGATTTCTGACTCTGTCTTGCTAGCATTTGTGGAAGTGTGAATGTCAAATGTAGCTCTGATGATGGATAACATCAGCCTGATTTGACTTTGGGCTACATCTGCAGAATCATTTCAGGCTGTACAAGACTGAGTAAGCTCATACTCAGCGGAAATGCTCAGAAAAATTGCATGGCTCAGTAAAGCTCTGAATTATTTAATTCAAAGTCAGGTGTTTACTGAAAGGATTTAAAAACTTAGTGTTGTTGAGCTTACAAACACTGAAAAAGCTAAAAACTCCCCAAATCTTAAAAACTATTTCAATCTTCTTTTCCTTTGATTTAGGTGCTCAAATTGAGCTGTCAGACGAGAATGGTAATGCAACAGTATTTTTGATAAGCTTAAGCATTGAAACAGTTTAGTCCGTTTGGGTGATAGAAGTGAAAGGAAAGTCTAGTGGCTCCCAAGTTCAAGGTGATCTAGACAGTGAAGGACAATGAGAATAATGTGATTTGACCCACGTTGACTGTAGTCAGAAGTTTCTTGGGGTAAAATTTCACAAAGTTTAAACATTAAACTAAGGTTTCTGCAGCCAAGTACAGATTATTGAACCTTCTGGAATTAATTAAGACCAAGCTGCAGAATCTTTTGACGTAAATTTCAAGTGATCTGTGGAAAGTTGATAATGACCATGCTAATTTTTGTTCCATTGCTGGCTTTGAACTGTGGGTTTATAACATGCCAAGTGAACCATATTTCTTTTAACAAAAGTTCAGTATTAGCCACCTGGTTCAGAGTTCTGAAAACCTGGAAGTAATTTGAATAAGTTTAACTCTGTTGACATTAAAATATAATTTGCTGATATAGTGTACATCAGCCTTTTGGTAATAATATTAAAAATAATAATGTTTAATTGTGGCATCACTTAAATGCCACTTTTAACGGAACTCATGGAATGGTGGAAGTGAAGGGAACTCCAAATCACTTCAAGTTTGGTTACACAGTAGATAAGGTAATTGGGTTGTGTGTGTGTGTCTTCACTTTACCCAGTGATAAATCTGACTTTAATGTTGGAATGTTCTTGGGGTACTTGTTCTTTTAAGAGACTTAGTATTTCCTGCCAGGTTCCCATAGCAAGGAAACTTGTCATAAAAGGGCTTGGATTACATGAAGTTACTGTATTTCCTGTTTACTGCAGTGATTCTAGTTTGAAAAGTGACTCTCAATAGAAATGCATGCTTTGAAGCTATTTGAAAAGTAAAAACTGTATCTACATTTCAAGCATGGCTGAGATTTAAACAAAACTGTATTTGCAGTTTATAAACTTTGTCTGTGTAACTTGTATCTCTCTGTATTTTAATAACTGTTCTTCAGTGTCCTGCCTTACACAGCTAGCAAGAATAAGAAGTAATGCTGATATTAAAATAATATGCAGAAAGTCTTTACTTGGGAGAAGTTGCTACTGCAGTGTGACACTTCTAAGACTTTTTTTCATGTTTCTAGGAGCCACAATTTAAGAACAAGATTGTAGGAGAAAATGACATAACTCTGCAATGCGTAGATCAAATATATGGAGGTAAGTCAGAACATAGAGTGCTGGTGCTCCTTTGTTGAAAACCAACAGATTTGGAAAAAACAGCTGCAGTTATATTTAATGATGAAATGACAGATAAGAAACTTATCAGAACCCAGTCTTATCCTTCAAGCATGTCAAATTAATTTTAATTTATTTGATTGAATTAATTTGATTAATTATCTGCTGGAACAGACAAAATAATTCTTCAAAATGCACTGGTTCAAAGCAGAGAATGTACTGTGAAAAGTCCCTAAATTTGGTAGACAAGGAACTTCCAATATATCAATTATTTCTGTAAATATGGATGTATTCACTTCCTTTGAGCAACAGCAGTAAAGGTACCAAATTATCAAACAATTCTTTTTGTTTGCCTAAGGGAACTTTGTTTTATGAGATTTGTGATGTCTTCAGCATATTAAAAGAGGTAGAAAAGGAGGTTTTAATTTTCAAGTAAATCAAGGAGTGTTTTGCATCAGGGCTTAGAGGTGTGCCAGTATTGCTAAAAACAGTAAAGGAGAATGGTGAAAAAGGTAAATGATTTCCTTAAAGGTAAATGATCATGCGTAAGTAGGGGAGGGTTTTATTGAGAATCCTGTTCTTGGACTAGTTATGAGTGTTCAGAATATTTGTAAATGGTGGTGGGGATGTGTGAAGGAGTGAAGCGGGGCAGATCAGTGAAGCTGGTTATGAGACACTTTAGTTTTGTGTACAGTGGTCCAGCTGGCAGCTTTTGAAGTTGTGAAATGGTACATCCTAAAAGAGAAATGAGCAGAGGTTTGCCTTGGGGACTTCACGGTGGTTAAAAATAAAGAGTATTTTTAAGGAACTTAGCATGATCTCAGATGTTTGGGGACTTCCCCTTGGGTAAGACTACTAAATTGTTCTTTATGTATCTTGAAACTTTGAACTTACTGTGCAGTCAGAATGTGAACAGATATAACCACTGAGCAGCTGGTTTGCTACAAATTTGCCTTTTACCTTGTATGAAGTGATTTGATGGCTTTTTAAAGAAAGGGTTGAGTGTATTAGCACACGAGTTTGCAAGCCTGTGTTGTAAGATGCTTGTTTTGTCTTGAGAAAACCTGGGCTTGAATTAGTTCCTGGAGGATTCCAGGAGTCAGGCAGGGACGACTTTATCAATGTACAACAAGTACCATTTTGATATTTACTTAGACTTTTTAATTTTGCAGTTTATGATGAGAAAAAGAAACTTCTAACAGGACAGCTGAGAAAATACCCAGAGAAGCTAATTATCTACTGTAAAGACCTCAGAGTATTTAACTTCTGCCTGAGATACACAAAAGAAGAGGAAGTGAAAAGAGTAATTTGCTTTTCTATTTTTAACTTGGTGTTGGGTCTTTAGTTGTGAGGATGAGGGAAGGATGAAATTCGCTCTGAGAGATCCCTGAAACTTGAAGAGTTTTTCTGATCATTTTCAGCAGAAAGAGAAAGTAAAAGACTGATTTCCTTAGACATCATCATGCATAGCAGTTAAAAGATAGGTGCAGTGTCTCTTTAAAGAAAACTGGAACTTCAGAGTGCCACAGGAAATCAGCTCCAGCTCAGGCAAGCTGGAAAGCTGTTCTGTTTGTGACATGTAATTTCGTTATATTTTAAACTTCAATATAGCATTACTTTCCTGATAACTTTTTTTCCTGAAAAAGTTTTTTTGACAAGTTAGTCTGAACTCCAAATCAAGAGTCAACTAACTTTATTTAAGTATGAGTAATTCTGGAGGTTAAACATGTATAATACTACTTAGGCAAAGTAGCTACATTGTCCTGCAGACAACAGAGAAATCTTCCTAAAAGTCAGGTTTCTGCTGTTGGCGATAGAATCCATCAGTTTTGTTTAAAACGTGGGTGGAGGGGTTGGTAAAAAAAACCACATTGTTTTACAGTGACAGGCTTGGTGTGTGTTTGGGTGTTAATTTTTGGTCCTTTTCTAGATCGTCAGTGGTATAGTTCATCATAGCCAGACTCCTAAGCTGCTTAAACGTTTGTTTCTGTTCTCTTATGCATCAGCTGCTCCAAACAACACAGGTAAATGTTTTTCTAGTTTTGATCTTTTGCATAGTTAGTTCTTTAAGCAGTCTGTGAGGTCTGTTAGTTGCATGTGTGCTTGGCATATGGTTCTGTCCTGCTGGCAGGTAGTCTCCAAAGATTAATTTTTCTTTTGTTGTACATTTTTAGGTGTGTTGCTAAAAATCTCTGCATTGTCTCCTGTTGCTTTCTGTGTCCTTCAGGAAGTTGTACAGAAATTTTCCAAGCAGGAGTAGCATCCCTGGACTGAAAACTTACTGTGACTAAAATGTGCAAATGCTTTTCATGTGGTTCATCTAGAAAATACTTTGCTTGTTTTATCAGTGTGGTTTTTCTGTATTATTGCTCTGAACCAGACTTCCTGCTCTTAATTCTGAAATTACTGCATTTGCAGTGGCATCATATCAGAAAGTATTTCCCTTTTTGCTCTTATCTGCAAGCAGTATGCTTCTTCTAGGCAGTTGAGAAAAAAGCATAGGTTTTCAAGGCATCTGACTTCCTCTTATATCTGACTTACTACATAATCTTCCCCCTTGATCAACCTTGGCTGAATAATACATAAAGCTGCAAAATTCAAGATTAAAAATTATCATTGCACTTTCTAGTATTCCATAATTCATACTTAGCTGAAATAATAGTGCTGTTTTGAATTAGGAAGCTGATCCTTAGTGCGTCAGCAACACCTCTTCCTTTCACAGAGGGAGGTTTTGATGTGTGCAAGGTATTAATCAAACACTTAGCAAAATGTGTTGAGGAATTTCAGGATCACTGAGGTTAGAAGAAACTTCTGGAGGTTATCTTGTTATGTTCGTGTCCATATGCCCCTCTTCAGATTAGGGTTAACTGCATCAAGCTTAGTCATGTCCAGTTGGGTTTTGAGTATCTCCAAGTATTAAGACTCCACACCCTTTCTTGACAGTCAGTTTCATTGTTTGACCCTCCTCATAGTGAAAAACATTACTGTTCTGTCTAAGTGGGATTTGCTGTAGTTTAATTTGTGTGTAAGTGCCTCCTGTCAAGTCACTGAGTCTAGATCCATCTTCTGTACTCTCCTCCCCTGCTTCCAGCCCAAGTCTTTATACACACAGGGGAGATTGGCCGCTACTGAGCCCTCCGTTCTGCAGACTGAATGATCCCTGCTCTGTCTCTCCTCATGTCAGGTGCTTTGAGCCCTTTAGTGATCACAGTGGGCCTCATTGGGCCAGGTCCCGGGAGCCTGTGCCTGTCTCATGCTGGAGAGCCCAGCACTGGGCACAGCCTTCCAGCTGAGAGCAGTGGTGACTTTGTTCAGCTAGAACACAGTGGCCTTGCTAAAGCAGCCCAGGAACACATTGCTTGCTGCAAGGGCACGTTGCTGGTTCAGGTGGTTCCTGCAGGCCTCACCTGTACCTGGTGTTCTGTTTCAGCTACAAACAATGGAAAGACTGCAAGCTTTTCCAGGCAGCGCCTGAGCAAATGTGGGAGAAGCCTCCTCTTTAAAGCAACATCGAAGTGCTGTCCCACAATTGTTTCATATTTTAATAATTGTTTTCAATAGTGACTAGGTGTCATTCTTTATAAAATTATTACAGGGTACACCAAGTAGACTGTAGAAAATTGGGTTTTTATGCCTCTTACACTCCGATACTTCTAAAATCGTGTCTCCAAGAGCTCATCAATGATGTTCTGTTCCAAGCTGTAAATTTTTCATCTACCTTATCTTCTTACAGTGGAAAGTTTCAAGTTGCCATTGTATCTTCCATGGAAATTTTAGTTCTGTTTGGTATTTCAGTGTTAGCTGATATTGTAGAATGTTACTTAATTATGACATGCACTTAAAACAATTGACATTACTCCATAAATTGTATGGTTGTTTTACAAGATTTGAGGCTAAATCAGGTTGCTGTCATAACTGTTGCTGAGGTGGCTAAGTAGAATTACAGGGAAGGTTCTCGGTTGAAAGTATTGAGACTGAATTGCTGTAATTAATTTTCTGCTCTTACTGAGTGCCTGAGATGTTCTATTCAGTGCAAAACTATTCATGAGAAAAGGTTAAACTTTAAATGAAATGTAACATCTGAATTTTTGTAGAAAGGTTTTTGGTATGATTGTTAATTCTGCATTTAAACTACAGTATTAGGTACCAGTCAGCTGCATTAGTATAAAATGACATTTTATACTAAATACACAGTGTCCTAGATTTTAGGCTGGACGTGAGGACAGCCCCAGCTGTATGGAAGTTCTGTAACAACTAATTAGTTTCTGCAGGAGAAACTGTTCCTGAAGTTCTTAGTCCCAGCAGTGCTTGACAGAATATTGGTGTTGCTCAAGATCAGACAGAGGTAATGTAGTGTACAAAGGGATTTTATCTTTGACTGGAGGCTTTCTGTACACAAGAGGTTCTGCCTACTTACCTTAATGGGACTAGCAGGTTTACTTAGGAATGATTTTGTGTTAGAGTTCCTGATAGTCTGCAAAGTTAATGTTACTGATGTCTGACAGATGGGAGAAACCAAACTGTGATGTTTGAGACGCTCGAGGACTGGCGTGATGAGCTGGAGCGGACCAAAGGGAATGTGAAATACAAAGCGGTGACTACCAATGAAGGCTACAGAGTCTCTGAAAAGTAAGCTCGCCCTAGTTAATAGTGAACTTTGGATCTGCAAAAATCAGTGCTACCTTTGATGCTGGGGATTATAAGTTGTTTAGGATTTTTTTAGGATCTGATTTCCATTTTTATTTATGGAATAGTTTGGTTTGTAATCTCAGGAGGTGATCCTGCACAACCCCTGGCTCAAGCAGGGTTAGTTTCACTGTTAGGTTCAGACTGCTCAAGACCTTGGTCAAATCGAGCTTTGACTATGTCTAGGAGTGGAGAATAGAAAATATGTAGTTTTGGGACCTACACTTCTGTCATACTTGTTAGGATGATACTTTCTCAGTCCAATACCTTTGCTCTGGTAGAATTTCAACTTATGTGCAGTGGAGATTTTCCACTGTTTTAGCTGGGAGGGGGTTGGGTGGGGAAAAAGTAACTGGTTTAAAGAAAATCTGCAGTATGTGCTGGTGGAAATTTAAGTTGTGTTGCCTTTAGGAAAAGGTTAGCTAAGTTTAGCTGAGCTTAGCTGAGAAGCATCTGTTGGTGAGCCCTTTAGGATCTATACAAGGCTTTGTATACTTCTGTTGTTTCACAGTCAAATCTTGAAAGGTGTCACAGACCTTGGAAACAAATATTTCAAACTCCTAACTATTTGTTCTAGAATTCTCCCTTGGGAGACCCAGACTGAGTTTAAGTACTTTCCGTTGTTGCTTCTCTGGGCCTTGAACATAAATAATGTTGGCTGATGCTGGAAATCCTTGATACATTAATCGACATTCTTGAATTAGGATGTGAACTGCTTAACAGGCATGGAAACAGACCTAGTGATTTAATAATGCAAGGGTATCTTTTGAAACAACAAAGCAAGAGAGAACCAAGGTGGTCTTAGCAATCAGTCTTAGAGGTCACAAGTAATTGCACCTTTGGAAAGGCAGGGGAATGTTGCAATGAAAATACTTAACACCTCAAGGTCAGGGAAAAAAGGCTTATTCAACTGAAAATAAAGGGACAGCTTTGAGGGCAATATAATTGTCTAGTAGAAAAGATTATTGTAGCAGAGTGAATATATGATTAGAATTTGATCTAGAACACTCACCGTCCTTAAAAGGAGTTTGGAGGTTGTTCTTTGTGCTGAGACCAATAAACTCTTCTTTGTTGTCTTAGGCTGCCTTTGTATTTTGTTGTTCCCATGTGCATTTCTGAAGAGAGTATCCTGAAGTATGAAGGCAGAGGCATTCCTGTAAGTATATATGCATGGCTGAGTGTAAGAATCTTACTGAGATGGCAAAATTTCAATTAGCACTGCACATATTACCACATATTGTTTTCAGAACTTGTTTTTAACAGTTTACTTGTATACCTGGTCATCTACAGAAGGAAAACAGATGTTGGAAGTGCTTGATACATTCTGCATTTCACTGAACAGTGTAATATGGAGCAAAACATATATATAACATAACAGCAAAATATGTATTTACTGTTCAAAGTTCCCATTTACTAATGTCCTACATACCCTACTAGCCTGTCTGTTCATCGGCCTGTTTTTCACAAGACTGTACTGAGTGGCACATGGCTGGGGCAAGATGTAAGCCTTGAAATGTTGTTTGCATATTGAGGTGAAGATGGTGCATGTAAGGTGTAGCTGAACACCTCCAGTTACCTGGCTTGGGTTCTGGTAAGTGCTGTGGCTGTTATGATGCAGCGTTTTCACAAAGTCAAGCAGCCCAGCTAAAAAACTAGTTCTACCAGTCCAACAGAAAATGGAGTAAAATATACTGGCTTACACTCTGTAGCAAGCTGGGTTTGGCTTCCTGCCTTGTAGTTCAAGAACCAGTAAGACAGAGAAGGTGGAAACAAGGAGCAAAGTAATCTCACTTGTGAGGTCTTACCTTAGTTGCTGTATGGCCGTTAAATTTGCCAAGGAAAACCTTGTTCATCTCGTGCTCTTAAATTAATTGGTCCATGGAGAAGATAGTACTGTACTGTCCTGCCTAAAGGACAAAGTACTTTGGTTCACTTTTTCTCAGAGTCAGAGACCTATTACATTGGCTCTTACATAGGGGTTTTTATTCCATCTTGCATTCACAGAATTGTAGAATAGTTTGGACCTTTAAACAACATCTACTGTAATCCCCTTTTGGAATGAACAGAAGCATCATCTCCTAGATCAGGTTACAGAGAGCCCTGTCCAACCTGGCCTTGAATATTTCTGGGGAATCTACCATCTTTATGGGCAACCTGTTCCATTCAGCACCCTCATTTTAAAAGATTTCTTTCTTATATATAGTTCTGAATCTGCCCTCTTTTAGTTTCAAACCACTAGCCCTTGTCCTGTCACAGCAAGACCTATTAAAAAAGGTCCATCTTTCTTTCCCCATCTTTCTTATAAGCCTCCTTTAAGTAATGAAATGCTACAAAAAGGTCTCCCCAAAACTTTCTTCAGGCTGAGCAACCCCAGCTGTTCAGTGTATCTTTACAGGAGTGGTGCTCCAGCCCTATCACCATCTTCGTGTCTCTCCTCTAGACTCTCTC
>VYZT01068701.1:0-10105 GCA_013400735.1 Pomatostomus ruficeps | reverse complement strand
CTCGGCCTAGCTGGCCTGACCAGGTGCTACAGTCAGGGACTGGATCGTGGTGGTATTCTGTAACCTCCCTAAGGTAGGTTACAGAATACCACCACATGGGAAACTGGGAAAAGACAAATCCCAAGCATCAAGGCCTTACAGCTCAGCATTCAGATATATTGATGTAGAGGTTTCCTAGGCCTCTGCTCAGAAATGTAATTCAAGGCGGAATCACAGAATCATCAAAGGGTTTGGGTTGGAAGAGACTTCAAGGATTGCTCAATTCCAACCCCCTGTCATGGGCAGGGATGCTTCCCATTAGACCACGCTGCTTAATGCCCCATACAACCTGGCTTTGTACACTGCCAGGGATGGGAAAAAATACTCATTTCCAGCTACTGGCACATTGGAATCCGCTTTGTATTTTCAGGCAGGTCCACCTCCATTCATTATGTGAGCTTCTACTCCCAGACAGTTCTTTTCTTCCTTCTTATTTCTTTTATGTATTAGCAAACCCTTAGTAATGCATTTGTAAACATCTGCAGTTTCTGATAACTTCTCCACTTGAAGAAAATAGAATTAGGTTAAAGAAGAATATAGAAAATTAGAATTAGGTTAAAAAAATCTATCAGCTTGTACTGTAAATGTAAGGTGAAGGTTTTCAAAAAACATAATTTCTTAATTTTATTTGTGCTAATCAATCTTAAACTTGATAGTGATCTGATATTCTGATCACAACTTATATTGAAAATAGAGGATTTTTTTCTTTTCAGTGAGTACGCAATTAAAGGTTACCAAAAAAAGGGTTTTGCATACATATCTATGAGTACATCTGTTATTATAAACTGGAAGGCATCATGACAGCCAGCAAGAGTAAAACTTCTTTAATTGTCACCTCCATATTTATGATTGCTGTTATCTAAAAACATTGAAGATACATAGGTTAAATGCCAAGTGTTAAAAAAGAGAAATGTAAAAACAATGCACAACAAAGGTCCTCAATTTGCTCCTTTTAAAAAATCTATTCTGTCAGTGTCTAAAGTCTGAGTAAAACAACACAATACAACACAAAGTATGAAATACAATAAGGAAGTAGCTCCTACTTGAGGCAGACTTTTTTAAAAATAGGGAAAGGTGGGACATTTTGTGATTAAATAAATCTAGAAGCCTGAAAAACTCAAAATGTATGTGCATGCATGAAGTATGCACATGAAATTACAAGATTGGTTTCGAAATTACCTTTAATATTTTTAAAAGCAAAAGGAAACAAAATGCATGAAAATTATCTAAAAAGCCCAATAACAAATTGATAAAAATGATGAAAATATGCTCTTGTCTTATAAAGTTGCTCATAAAGATCAAGGACTTAGAGGTTTACTTTTATGAAACATTATACAGCTGATTTTGTGTTTACAACACATGCAAAAGAAAAGCTTCTCTCAGCCCTCTTTTCAGCAATGCACACTATCCTACTGAGATCACTACTATAAATTTTACTTACATTTTTGATTTAGCGGTCCTTTAAAAACTGAGGGATAGGTACTGGAGGAATTGCTCAAGCTGCATCCAGCTGAATGTCAGCCACTGCCACCAGAGCCAAGGGTGCTGGATTAAGCTCAGCTAAGGTTAATACACTGAGCCCACAGCCACATCTTTTTCCAAAAAATCATTTGAGTAGTTAATATTAACAGAATATTTATTACCAAATGGGGCTTATTTTGGACAGTTTTATCTCTGCTATGCCTTCTAAAATAAGTACAAAATACTGTTAAGAAATTGCCAGACTGCTTCAGTCTGCTTCCCCGATATTTCAGATGTCACAGTACCAATCTCCTGAATATCTAGAGTTTTCTTGATTTAAAATTTTCAATTAGGATTCTTTATAAAGCTTTTTAACTTCATTGTTCTCATGGTTAGAATGTCTATCATTTGACAGTAAGAATAGTGATGCTTGCACAAACAGCAAGCATTCATATTTCCCAGAACTCAAAATATTTGTATAGAAACACTGAACCTGAAGGACATAAGTACTAGCACTCATTTGAGCAGCTCTAAGATTGTCCAATTAGTCAATAAAACAGCCACTTAAAAAGAACAGCAGACAGCTTATTCAAATAATTACTTTTATTTTATATTTATGTAAAGAAAAAAAAGGAAAAAAAAAAAGGCAATCCAGGACAATTACTTTAAAAATCTCTTAATGATACTGACATGGAATTATCTCCAGATGCCCAAGCTAAAGACTTTTAGATCTGTAAGACAAATGCACGTAACTAATCTTTTCAAATAAACTAATAGCTGATGTTAATTACTTTGACTATGATTTTTAAAGTAGATTTTCTGAAGGATAAAATGAGTTTCTAGACTTAAGAAAAGAATTCTATACAGATATCACATGAACATATTCTAAAAATCCCATATATGCTTAGTTCTTTTGCTTAACAAGGGTATGCAGCTAACTTTGTTGGACAGAAGTCTTCCACCTCTAATTAGAAATGTATGGATCAGAGGATGCTCTAAGCATGGTTTTTAAAATTACCCCAAACCGCCTTTATTTGCACATGAGTATCTCCACAAAGCTATCAGTAGTGTTTAGAAAGATGTTTTTCACCAGATTTTTCTGTTTTCTCTCCCTCCCCAACCTAAATTCTTTGGTTCCTTTTTAATAAAAACAAATAAATATATTTCAGATTTTTCTGGATGGAAAATGTGCATTTATTCTATATCTTCAAGCTGTAAAAACAGCTCCAAATTCTACTAATGTCAATGCCAACTACATCTGTTTGCCACTAGGAAAAGTTCAGGTTCATATGCACAATTTAAGCATCTTAAATTGATATATTTCAACATAGCCTAAGCCATGGCTGCAAAATGGTTACTAGGAATACCCTGGGCTAAATCTCATCACCTCACCACAGAATTTAAAGCTCTGAGTATCACTCTGAGCATCATTCAGAAAAATAATCCAACAAAATGCCAGGTAACTCCGCAAGTTCTCCTAGATGGAGTTTCTGGTTTAAATGGTTCTACAGGCTATTTAAAATAAGCTAAATTGTAAAGGTGATTTCTTTTTCTCATCTTTTTCAACCTCTTCCCTGTTTCTATTTTGTACAAATACACTACTGCCAGCAATATGAATGATTTCATCTAATGCGTTTTCTTTTTTTAGTGCAGACAGCTACCTTCTCTGCCTCAAATACTTTTTTCTCCTTTATATTGCAGTTACTGTTCCAGGAGGGTGCCAAATTGACTATCATAAGGAACTGAAGCTTTGTAGCTGAAAAACTGGCACAGCATGGGCATAACAGCAGTGAAATTTGTTGATGTAGCCCAGCACCACCAATATGAAGCTAGTCCAGGAAACCAGGTAAACAGAGGTATTTATTTCTTTGTATCCTGTGATCCACAGCAAGAAAATTGCAGCAGGCTGTTTTGGGAACTGGGGCTAGTTCTGTCACTGGTTTGCTTGAGGTCTTTAGGCAAAGCACTTCATGGCTCCTTCCGCCCCTGTCAACTGGCGAAAATGATAACGGTGTGTGTTGTAAAACTGTTTCAGCTCTTGTATGTTATTCTGATGTGGGTCTCTACTATTTGGTACAATAATACCAATTAATACCAGCTGTGACAGCACTATTATGCAGGCAACCGAATTACAAAAACTTATTAGAAAGGAAAATCAAATGGGATTTGCTGGAAAACAAGGTTTCACAGCAGACATGTTCAAGAGCAGCTCAAATTGAGGTTTAATTACAATAAAGATGTCTGGCATCAATAAACACAGTAGCATCAAATTGATTTCTGCATTGTGACAGGATTGAAAGTAATTAACATGCAGTGTCTGATAGATTTTCCTCATAAAATAAAAGACAGTATAAAATTAAATATTATAAAATAAGACATAGGAAGACCTTTACCTGCTAGCATAAAATTATTAATTTAATACAAATAACTAGCAGCTGTGAAATGAGTATTTCAGTAAAAAAATAAATTATGTTTCATATTTTTTGTCAAGATACCTCAACAAACTGACTCCCTCCAAAATATATACATATAATTAATATGCTAACTGTATGTCAAAAGGAGTTGTTATCAAAGCTTGGAAAATAATGAGCCATATGTAAACCTGCTGTCTTCATTCAAAGCTAACCTTTCTTCAAACAGAATGCCATAAGGAGGATGAAATATCTGTGAAACTATTCAGTAAGAAAATTATTGAAACAATTTGTTCTGTGTGCAACTAAACCTTTAAACTTATTATATTTTGTTAGATCTGATATTTCATATAGCAAATCACAATGATTTTTTGTGACTGGTCACATGGTTTTTGTTTCTCTTTGCATACTGGGGGGGTTGTTCTTACAAGCTTCTGAGCATGTTGGCCATTATTCAACAAAGCACTTCAGCATATGAACAGTTGTGTTAACTTCAATAGTTAAGTATATCTTATAGGATAAGGCCAGAAAGTTTAGAACCTAGCAAGATCAAGACACTAATGACTATCAAAACTATAGTTCAAAGATGGTCTTGAACACATCTTTGATGGTCTTAGACTAATGGGAAGAAGGAAATACAAAAAAATTAAGTAATTTCCTTTCTGGATCATGTGTCTTGCAACATTACTGCTCTAAAAATAGGCTACAGCAAGGGGAAAATATTTTGTATTTAATATCACAACACATGGCAGAATCTGCTCAGGGCACATGAAGTTATTAATCATTTCTACTGTAAAGTCGCAGTATGATTTTTCAGAGCTCTGTATAAATTCTGTGTCAACATACCACCCAGGAAAGAAATATTTACCTCACTGTATTCAATGGTGAAGCTGTACCAATGGTAAATGGAGAAATTAACTATGCCTTGCAAAAAGTAAAACAGATTATCAACTCTGAAGTGCTCAAAAACGTGTACAAGTCAAAGGCTTGCTGAAGAAATGTTCCTGCTCTTTCTGCACCCAGTGTGTAACCCATGATGCACCTTTACAGCTGGGCACTTGCTACAGCCCAGCGCTGATTCCCACCCACCACTCCAGCAGAAGGAGGAGTAGCAGCGTCTGCTCTGCAGCATCACCTGCCTGTCCTTCCACACCACGAGCTATAAAGCAAATATTTGAGACAGAATGTGATGAACTGTCTGCTGCTCTCTCAGGCTCATCTTCAGCTGTTTATTGGACCAACATTGTTTTCCATGTCTACACAGATATCTGTAATATGCAATTTTCCATCAATGCTTTTTCTGATAAAATTCAGCTGCTGGAGAAGCCCTGAAAAATATGTAGGGAGGGCTGAAATATGAGCAAAATCCAAGTGAATTAATGAAGCAGTGTTATTTACTGCTAGTTCCTTCAGTTTTGAAGACATTATTAGCTTGAAGTGATTCATATGGTATTTATTACATTGTAATAACAACATGACAGAAGGCCAGTTTGGGAAGGGATACTTCAGTGTACTGCAGAGAAGCAAAATATTGTATCAGTCAGTACTAGATCATAACACTTATTTATTTCTTCATATATTGGTTCATGAGCCATTATATTACTCTGATTCATGGTGTCCAACATTTGCAGTCTGCAGCTAATGACAGGACAAGACGCAATAATATAATAACAAGTGCTATTTTACTCATGGTAGTTTAGCAAATGCAAAATAAGGTAAACACAATTTACCTTTAACTAATGGTAAAATGCTGCATTGATGTGCTAATGCATTGCAAGTGTCTCTGCACTCCCCTTTCCCAGAACTACTTGTTCTGTCGCAGGCATTTTAGAGAAATTCTCTTGAAAAAAATCAAATGATAACAGCTCTGGCTCTTTTGCTTCTTCTGCATTGATTCACCCCATGGTGTAAAAAAAAAAATCCAAAGTTTTGTTTAGTTATGAAACTCATGGTAGTCATGACACCTCTTGAGAAAAAAAGCTTAATAATCATCTATTCAAGCAGTATGATTAAAGAAACCACCAAAACCTTCAGCTGACATTTAAACTTCACTCAACAAATAATTCTTAGCAAGACAAACTATACTGTTTCCTGCTCTTACACGGAATATGAGCAGCTTCAGTTAAATCACAAAGATTTTGTTTCTCACATTATGCCATTTAAAACAAACATTCTTTCTATAGAACACATTCTTTGTATAATAGAACAGTAAGCCTTTCCAAAAATTATATTAACAATTACTGTGTAATTTAAAGACAGGCCTGAGACACGGTATTTTTGTCCATATCTAGACCTAGGAAGCCTCAAGGTTTGAAGATGTTTATATTGAAGGATTTAAGTCTGGGATCATCTCTAAGCCGGATTACCTCTACCCTTACTTATTTTCCCCCACACAACATCCTATACAAAGCGAGTTCAACAGTATCTCATTCTGGTTTTCTATTACAAGGAAATTTGCCTCTTGTAAGCTCCAAGTCTCACAATAGCTGCTTGTAGACTGAATAAAGGCTTTCTACATTACTCCCTCACATCCAGATTTTCAAAGCTATCTAAGCATCCCAGACCTGAATTTAATGAAAAACAAAAAAATTCAAAATGTCACTAGGTACTCTATCCTTAACTTTAGCCTTCTGTGTAACTGAAAAATGTGGACAATAATTTAAAGCAGACTATAATGACGGTATATTGACTATATTGAGAGTAAGAAATCTTGGAATGTCTCCCAATTCCAGAGACGAAGTACAGACTCATCTTTCCCCTAATTCCACAGTGGGAGGAGATGGAAGGATGCATCCCCTACTCCCTTCTCTCTCAGACCTCATGCAAAAGCTGTATATGGATGGCTTTGCATGCATGCACAGTGATCCATGGACTTCCAAAACTGGACTTTCCTGACATGCACCAGTATGTTGTTTTGCTGAACTGGTATTCAAAAAGTTTACAGCATTACATGCAGTTTCTAAATCTGCAGTTTCAGATTGACAAGTCAACGAGGAAAAGAACACAGCAAAAACAGATTAAGTATCTATAAAATCATGTGCCTACAGACCAGGTAAACAGAGCAAGAACTAGTATTCATATAAATGTAGAAGAATTGGCTTCAAAACAAAACAAAAAATAAATGTGGTTCTACATAGAACAAGCACTTAAAACTCTGGAACTCCATTGCTCAGGATGTTTCAGATGTTCTGAAATTTGGTGACCTTCATAGGACACTGGATATTATCATGAAGATGAATGCATCAGAAGTGAATAAATACAATTAAATCACACTGGGCTCAAGAATTTTCATTAACTAGAAGTTTTCTGAAGGTGGGACAATAATATGCAGAAATACTGTTATACTCTTGCCTTGTTCTTATGTTCCTTTGGATTTGCTTTTGGCCACTGCCAAGAACAGAACACCGGTTGGGTAGGATCTTTGCGCTAGACTACTATGGATATTTCTGTATCCAATTTATGGTCACAGGAGCAAAAGGAACTGATATTAACAACTCATTATACGTCAGCTGCATATATGGGAAATTTTTAGATTATAATTTCAGTTTCAGATACCCTGAGGAGGATCTGAAACTGAAGAGGGTTTACTACTCCTCAGGGTAGGAGGATCTTATGTGGAGGAAAATCGACCCAATTTACTAGAGGACACTCATTAGTTTAAACCACCTTCACCATAATCATGATGATTCCCTGCTGATAGGTTAACCTCCCCTGGATCACAAGATCAATGCTTTATCCAGAACTTAGGCAGGCTAAGAGAGCACTCATGGGTAGTTATTAGCCCATAGCTCATGAGAAGTATCTTGTAAACTGCTGAACCTCAGTACCTCTCACTCGCAGTAGGAATGGTAGGAGTGTTCCAGGTGTGACAGTGTACGCATGTGAGAAGAGTTTGACTTAACATGACCAAGTGATACAGTTTGGGGAAAGGAGAGGAAGAGCTCAGTTGGACACAGCACACAGCTAATAATGCCAAGGTTGTGGGTTTCATCCCCATAAGGGCCATTCACTTAAGAGCTGGACTCGATGATCCTGCTGGGTCCCTTCCAACTCAGAATATTCTGTGCCTCTGTAATTGGATGGTGAAAAGCTTGCCATTTTACCCCTCAGTTATCAAGACATTGTCATTGACAGGTTTAGTGATAGTATATATGTATGCATATATACATATATATATAAAGTACTGTGTTGTTAAAATAATTAACTTTATAGGTTGTGGTTATACTCAGGAAGTAATTAGAAACCCAGAAAAAGGGTACTAGGCAGATAGTATTATTGAAGGTATATAAAGATGCTGGGTTTGAAAATATACTTTTTCCTGAAGAATTAAAAATCAGGCAAGAGTTTATTTATTAGTTGGCCAGTTAATTTCTTCTGTGCCTTCAAGTGGGTTAAGTCTTGATAAATGATTTTGCAATGGAATATTGAATGTGTATTTGCAGACTGACTGCAGATACACATTCCACCTAATGATGGTCTATCTCTGGATTGAACTCATGGACCAAGTAATTTGCAATTATATTTCTATTTGATCTTTTAATGTAGGTTCGAAAGAAGTCAAGCTTACATTTCTATCAGTTACTAAATTTATGAATAAAAAGAAGACTTCTTTCAAATGCATAAATTAAGTCAAATTAAAAACACTTTCACAATAACTAAAGGTGTTCTGGAATATGACTCAGGTCATGTTGAGGACTCGTGCACAGCTCACACCACATAAATTTTAAAATTATGCAGTAAATTATTTAAATGTACAAAGTGTACAAATGTACAAACCAGTCCAGTACAGCCTCCAGCAGACAGCAGTGGGTGCCTGTTAAGTAAAATCAGTGTTCTGTGCTGTCTGTACTGTCTGTGCTCTGGGACCACAGTGGGTAGTTCTGATTTGACTTGTGACAATTCAGTTTCCTGGCAGACTTTGAATCAATTCCAATTACATTCCTGAGACTAACAGTTGGACAAACTCGCCTCTAAGTCTCTCATACCAAGCACTTTAACCACCTACCCTGAAAGGTATGGAGGTTTGGAAGCAAGTGAAAGGCAACAAGTAATGGTTTTCTGTTCTGCCTGTGAAATCATGAAGAAATGCAGTAAATTGTGGCTTTGAAAAGACTTTCCAATATTGTCCCATTTGCAGGGGAGATGCCACTGAGGTTGCCACGATTGTAAATGTAATTTTAAAACTTTATAACTGGCCCCACTAATCAATTACAGACTATCTCAGAATTTGAAAACCATCTGCTCTACCAAATTCTATTATTTGTGGTTGACGTTTTTCATGAATCCCACCAGTAACATTTTAAGTATTGTAAGTATTTCACATTTGGACAGAAACCAAACAGTCAGAGTCCTATAGGCACTTCATAAAGTAAAGCAAGCGGAACTAGAGATGCTCCCTTTTTTGTCCTCTTCAAAAAGGCAAAGAGATTTTTCCTGAAACTACATTAAGACAAAGTAAAGGAGTAAGACAATGTCACGGAGGAGTAGGAATCACACAGATACTTCTGACAGGATATTCAGTTAACTCCAGAATAATTTCCCATGATAATTAAAGCTGACAGCACTACCTGTCTCCCCAGCCATGATGTTGTGGAAGCCCATAGGACACAGGCATCTATCTGAGTCAGACATAGCATACGTGGAAAAGCAAATTCTGTAATATCTACTAGTGCATTTCTAAAGAGTTGATCTAGCTGAAGAGTCCTGTGCTTAGGGCCAGCTTTACTAATTAAATCCCTAAATACTAACACACATTATGCATACCCACAGTCAACCACCACTGAGACAAAGTCTCTGTACTCTCATGGAAGTCTGAGGGCAATATATTAGTGTATACTTCACTATAATTAACAGTCAGGTTATTCTGTCAAAAGAACCATCTGGACCACAGTGATATCTTGAAGTACAAGTATTTTAGTGCTTGAATATCAACAATTAGAATATGGCCAGCTGCACAAACACTAAACTGCCGAGTGCAACAGCTAGTACCAAACTAAATAATGCTTTAGCATTAAGCAAGTACTGCTGAATTCTTTACAGTGAGAGCTGGAAACTCCAACTGCCACTGAAGGATTTCTTTACCTTCAATGGCTCTACTTCCATGAGAAAGGACCATTTGATATGTGTTATCAATGGCAAAGCTTTCATTTTAAAACCTGTGTCATGGTTTGGCTTTGGCTAAGTGCCAGGCACCC
>VYZT01068670.1:0-14341 GCA_013400735.1 Pomatostomus ruficeps | reverse complement strand
CAAAACTCAGGACAACACTGGAGTATGGGGTACTGGTTCTGATGGACTTCATAATAATAGACTAGGTTAGACTAAAATAGAATAATACGGTATTTTATTGTCCATAAGATAATAATTAAGATATCTTTGACTTTATGCATTGTAGTAGATAGGAGAGTTGTCTTGTATTCTGCCAAATGTTGAGGAAAACCTTTAAGTAAGCAAGCCTTCTTTTGAATTATTTTATTTATTTGATTTCAGATCTGAGCAAAGACCTTTGCATTCTTCCAGTTGCATTGTTTTTCTTGCCTGGAATCTTCTCATGACACAAAAAAAATCTGCCCAAAAAAACAAAAGCTAAAAAACCCAAACAAAAAAATTGCAGCTGTGTTTTGTCAAAGCACAAGTCTAAGCAATCCCTTTTACCAGGAAAACAAAAGGAAACTCGGGCACCACAGCCCACAGTCTTGAATAAACCATCCAAAATTAAGACAGCTTTCTTGAAAGATTAACCCAATTCATTTTGGGTTAAGAGCTTGCAGGAAACAAAGGGGTCCAAAGTCAATTCTATTAACTTGATCAGAGCTACACCGGGACTGTGTCTCAAGATCATTATCTTACAAGACACGGATGTCAATCTCATTATGTAATCAAGTGTGTCTAGCACTTTCCTGTATAAATATACTTAATAGATATAGTTTTGACCTTTTGCTGTAAAATTAATAAAAAAGAGATCGGTCTCAGTGTGCCAAGAGGCTTTTCTCTGTCCCATTAAAGAATGATTTTTTGTGTGTAAATAAATACATTTCAGCACACAAAAGAAGAAAAATGTTGTCTGAAGAAATGACCTGAGCTTCCCCTCCTCCATATATTATCCATGCCCCATTTTATTTCAGAAAAAAATCTCCTTATTCCAGAGGGTTATCTGTCTGTACTCATGTCTGTCCCCTCATGACCATATTCCACTAGAATGTTAATGCTTTAAAGTTTCAACTGTACCTCAGAGACAGATATATTTGACACAGGAATTTTGTTGTACTACAAGGACTGGCCCACGGAGTATGGAGCCTGGGGAATTTCCATCGTTTGATTTATATACACTTTTATAGATCATCCTCATATTATTTGAGAGTGATGGGCAATTCAGGATTCATCTATGCATGCTATGCCTTATGCAGTGACTTGAACAACTCCCTTGAGACAGAGTGTAAATAATATTCCTTACCCATGCAGAAATAAATGGGATTTTGCTACTCTGCTCCCCAAATGTCAGGTGGGCAGGAAAAAGACTGTGAAAGAGCTGCAAAGAGGAGAAAGAATATGAAACTCAGATTCCTTCCTTCATTTTATTATGCATTTACCATGGCTGAGGCAGGAAAAGAAAGTCACGTCTTTAGGGTTAATCTTGAAAGGGTGCATTCCAGTGTCATCTCTTTCCTAGGGCCATTCTTTAATGCACACTCTACTTACATTTTGGGGAGCCCATGGGAAAGGCACTGCAATGATGCTGGTAGTCAGCAATGAAAGACAAAAACATTTTTGCTCTGCTTACGTTGGTAATTGCAGCGAAAAATCAAATAGGATTTAATAAGGATATTTTGCCTTGGTTAACAAGTCAACAGCTGGCAAGCAATGACATCAAGAGCAGGTCTGTGGAGGATAAGGCATCATCTTGGAATAAGCACTGCTCCGTGCCCTTCGTACACTGTCACACCTGTAGCTCTCTCAACTTTGCAGAAAGGTTAAAATTGATTTATTCAAGCCTAAGAGGAGAAGTAGTCCCACATTTTGAAAATAATGGTACTTGATCGTAATGTCTCTTCAGACTATGCACATTCCCTTACTGGTGCAGATTATTAATAAATTGTTTAAAAAAGAAAAGAGAGAAAGAAGATCAGATATGAGAAATCTCTGTGCTGATGAAGAAGCACAGGGAAAAATAGAGGGTTACACCTTACCTCAGCCCATGGTTCTCACAGGTTTCCCTCAGAGGCAGCTATGCCACCACAGAGCGAGATTCAAAGTGAAAATCAAGGTCCCAGGAAGCTGAACATGAACTTAATTCACTGAATCTAC
Source organism: Pomatostomus ruficeps (assembly GCA_013400735.1). Taxonomy (NCBI): domain Eukaryota; kingdom Metazoa; phylum Chordata; class Aves; order Passeriformes; family Timaliidae; genus Pomatostomus; species Pomatostomus ruficeps. The sequence continues at coordinate 12,286 of VYZT01068670.1, read as the reverse complement.
AGAATTAGCTTTTCATTATTATAACAAAAATTTTCATGCTAACTGCATATATAGTCCCTTACTGCAAAAAGGCACAAGGTTAATTTTTGATATGAAGAAACTGAAGGTATTAGTGTCCATATTAGTTCTCTGCTGGAGTCTCCAGTGGTTTCCAATAAGCCAATTCTTTTCAGAATTGGAGTGAAAGAAAGTAGAGTTCATCTTTCTGCATCTTTCCACGCACACACCGCCAAATCTTACACAGGTTCTGATCTCACAGGAAGGCACTGAGAACAGCAGATAAAGGATGAAGCTGTCTTCTAATTGAGATAAACATCCTCAATGCCACTGAATTCAAAGTGATTCTTCTGCTAAAAAAGAAAAAAAAAAAATCAAGAATGGGAGTTCAGATTGTCACACAGTGCTAAATTTTTTAAGACTCAAATATTTTCTTTATATCTCCCATTAAGTTCTGCTTACTGACACCATGGAAAGTTTTGTATACCTCAACCGAATTCCAAATTTTCACCTTTCAACTGATAAAATTCAATGAAAAATTGAAATGCCCTTTCCTATCTCATAAGTACCAAAATTTTCCAAGCACTTAGAAGTCCTCTGTAAAATAATAAACATTTCAAAATAAAATATGGAAAACTGAGTCTATAATAAAAATAACAAAAAAAAAAAAAGAAAACAAAGAAAAAAAAGAAAGCAACCAACGAACAAGCAAACAAAAAAACCCACAGGCAAGCAAAACACATCAAATCTATTAGTGTCTAGCAGGAGAACAGCTGTCTATCAAAGCTCAGTCTTCCTATCTGATCACAATCAAATAAACAAGACAGCCAACCGCCTTTAGGGCAGAGGCTCTGAGGAGTAGAGGAACATCTGCAAGTCTGGAGCTGAGAGGCTGCCATTCTGCTAAGGATGTCAATCCTTGGTCCTTCACCTGTGTGGGAAGAAAAAAATTCTCTCTTTCACACAGGTGATTCTCTCTTTCACAGAGGGGAACATCAGTCCAAAGTAAAAGTATGGCTGTAGGATTTTTTTTTCTTTTTTCCTTTTTTTTTCTTATAACACAAATGAACATTGTCCTAGAGGACAAGCTCAACAGGGAGGGACAAAACAGGCTGAATGTTTATTTGAAGTAGGTTTTGTACCTTGAAAACGTAAACCTGCTTCCCACTGTAGTCAATCATTTTTAATTTAACAAAAGTTTTCATTGAACGTGTGTATATGTATGTATTCAGAAAGAAGAGCTGCCTGTCATCTGGTAAAGCTCACCTAGAGGGGCTTACAGCTCTGCTTTTCTTTCTATCTTCTCTTTTTCAAACAACTATTCCATAATTTCCAGTGTTTTCATTTCATGTAAATGGTCAACACTTACCAGTCTTCTCTATTCATCTTTTGTGTCTTATGGGTACTGCACTAAAAGATTCTCTTCTGGATTCTGAAAAGCCAGAGGTATTTGACTCAGCTATAAATTTTGCTTTGACCATTTCAACATCAAGGAAAATAAGACTATCATGCACTTGTCAAGAGTAAAGTTCATTTAACAGAAAATTTGTATGGCTAATATAAACTGCATATAAAAATATTTTATCAATTACCAAACCAGATGATCTGACTGCTTTAATGGTATGATATTCAGAGAACTCCTCTCTTGTATCCTTTTTCTTACCACACTTCAGCTGAATCTAAAAATCTTAGATTGTTTTTCTTTACTTATAAACTCTATGGCATAGCCAGACACGTGCTGGTTTCATTTAGCTGTGTAATTGCTGATCTTGTTTGCAAATGTTGCTAAATATATGATTAGGCATAAATTGCAAGCAAGTCTACTCAATACATTCAGACAAATTTTATTATTGCACTCCTCATCTCAAATACTCATAGAAAAAATCTTCAATTATCCAGTTCACAGTTGTCTTAATTTTTTCTGTAATGCTTTCATTATCAGACTTCTTATACTGAAGTCAGAAACATTTATGCCAGTGAGTCTAAAGTTTGGGCCTACAATGAATCCTGGAGAGTTGGTCACAAGGCACACATACAGCCCACAAAGCATGAACATGTCTACTGCGTTCTGATTGCACTTGTGGTTTCATGCTTAGGTTCTAAAGCATGGATGGACATCAGTTCACAGACATGAATGTTTTGGATGAGTCATTTAATATTCTGAAGGAAACCTGGGCCGTTTTCTGCACTTTAGGGCAGAAGACTATCTCATCCAAACTTTATTCATCAGCAGTGGTGGAATACGGCCCATAGATAGTCTCTAGCTTTACACTGGACTTGATGTTTTACAACTCTAGCCTCTTTCCCATGAATCTAAGGTATCCACAGCATGGAAAATTAATTCTTTGAACTCCCATCCAAGAGTGATAAGGAAGATATCAACTGAGTGCTGAGTACAAGCAACGTGGTGTACACCCCATAATTAATGGTTACCGCAGAAGGAAAGCAGAGAAAAATGGCAGTTTGCTTTCAACTGAGAAGCTGGACCTGTAAGTTTCTTAACCAATAACTCACCTTCCTTGTCCTTTGTATCGACAAGAATGTTTCAGTGAACTAAGAAACAAAAATCTGGTCTCCTGCCTCAGATTTCTGAAAGCAAGCAGGAACTGCAAAAACCAAGGGAAACCATTTTAGTTTTGAAGCTGACTTATGTTTCTTTGTATTTCAAGAAACCAGTGTTCCACATAGACAAGGCAAACAATTGTCCAGTTAGAATATTGGCCAGTGGTAGTGCCCACAGGTAAAATATCAGTTTTGCTGCACAGGTTATGATCTTCACATCTGCTTGGTAGGGAATGGCCTTAACATGTCCAGAACTTTCAGAGACACTTTTCTAGGGAGTTTCTGGGACTCCAGAGAAAGAGATCATCTCTTCATAAAATGAGCCAGGTGAAACACATTCAGCAAATCTCTTCGTAAAGCAGATCTATACAGAAGTCTTTATGGTTAGCTCAACACAGAATCACAATCATTTAGACTGGAACAGACCCTTAAGATAATTGAGATGAACTGCAAATTAACACAGCTAAGCCCAACACTAAACCATGTCCCTAAGTGCCACATCTGCAAGCCTTTTAAATATCTCAAGGAATAGTGAGTGACTCCACCACAGCCCTGGGCAGCCTGCTTGGGTGCTTGAAAGCCCTCTTGGTGAAGAAATTTTCCATAATATCTAATCCAAATCTTCAGTGGTGCAACTTGATTTCCTCTTGTCCTGCCCTTTGTTCCCTAGGAGCAGAGCCTGACCCCCCTCCGGCTGCACCTTCCTGTTAGGGAGATATGAAGAACCAGAAGGTCCCCTCTAGGCCTCCTCTTCTCCAAGCTGAGGCCCCACAACTCCTTCAGCCACTACTGTTCCTGCAGACACTTCCCCAGCTAAATTCACTTCCCTGGACTCATTGTAGACCCTCAAAGACTTTCTTGTAGTGAGGGACCTAGAACTGAACCCAGTATTCGAGGTGTGGCAGCACCACTGCCCAGCACAGTCACTGCCCTGGTCCCATTGGCCACACTATTGCTGACACAAGTCAGAATATCCTTGGCCTTCTTGGCCACCTGGACACATTTGGGCTCATGTCCAGCTGCTATCACCAGCACTCTCAAATCCTTTCCCACTCGACAGCTTTTTAGAGAGTCTGTCCCCCGCCTGGATCTGCAGGGGCTGTGTGTGGCCCAAGAGCAGGACTTGGCACTTAACCTCACTGACCCTCATGCAATTGACCTCAGCCCATGGATCCAGCCTGTCCAGATCCCTCTGCAGAGCCTTCCTGCCCTCCAGCAGATCCACACTCCCACCCCCCTTGATGCCATCTACAAACTGACTGAGGCTGCACTTGATCAGCTCATCGATAAAGAAGGGCTGGCCCCAACACCGATCCCTGGGGACACAAGAGTGACCAGCTGCCACGTGGATGTGGCACCAGCCATCAGCCAGTTTTTCACCCAGCAAAGAGCAGCCAGTCTGACATGCTGAGCTGGTCAGGTGTCTTGTCAGCATGCCTTCATTCTGAAAACATCATTCACTTATTAAGTCCAAATACTGTGGACATAAGGTAGACCAGGCATGAAAGACTTAATTGCAGCATATATGTTTCTAAAGAACATAACAGTGACACTGATACAAGATCACATGACCAAGAACTTAATACTTGTCAATGAATGTGGCAAATTAAACTTACTGCACTTTTCTCTACTCTGACTATTGTTCAGTGTAATTAAATTGTGTACCTTGTGGAGTGTTGCCATTGTCATGGAAGAGAAGTCAGACAAACTGACCCCTTTTAATAGAAACACAATTATTATTTATTGAGGTTGCTGAACAAACACTACTCAGTAGCAAGATGGCTAACAGTGTAGCTTGACACAACCTGAAATGTTTAATTGTAAGGACGCAGAATGTTTCTGTATCTTGTCATGGAAAAAATGGCAAAATATTGCTGGTGATCGGACGTTATGCTGTGCATCTCCTGATAAAAAATCTACCTCAGAGAAAGATTATTATTTATATTCCTAGCAGTTTAGTCGCAGATACTTAACAAGCTCCTCAATAATTTGGAATGATTATTGTTCTCACTTACATTCCTGTAAGATGTGTTTAACACTTCTATTTTTGACATCTACATGTTGCAATTGAATATACATATGTATTTATATATATATACTTATATATGTCAGTATATATGTGTGTGTATACATAGCTTAATATCAGGGAGCAGGAGACTGATGTCATGGGAATATTTAGAAGTCTGATCAATCAAATCAGTTTAAACTTTAAAACAGAACTCTACCAAATTGATGTTCATTAACAATACGTACTATCTTAATAGTTTATTCCTACTCATTAATAATTATTGTCACTGCATTTTCAACACAGTTAATGCTCACCAATCAATCCTAAATTAAGTACGAGTACACAGTGCCATGGAGCTCATGTCACTGCAGTTTGTGCTGAGGACTATATTCCTTGGTGATCTTAATATACAGGTTAGGAGGATCAAGTTATCTTAGAAGGGTTCCCCACTACCTTGTCTGAGAACACATCCTGTTATAAAGTTTTTTTTCCTAGACTGTTCCCATCTCCCAGCCTCCACCTGTTGCCTACTTGCTGCCCAAACAAGGCAGGGGGATGCTACGCTCCCAGTTTGACGTAAGTATCTTCTCCTGTTGTTTGCCTGGGATCTCTTTTGTCCCTCATGGAGCTGCTGCTTCTTTTCCTTCAGTGAAAGCCATCCTATTGCAGCTCTTGAAGCTGTGTTGCTTCAATTATCAGCGAATGACCCTCAGTGCAGTGTTTGCAGCTGTGGGTCCTTTGTTTTTGACCCATGCCCATATGTTCAAGGCCTTTGCTGCTATCCCACATTTAAACTGACACCATAACAGGCGAAATCTGGTACCATGCTAATATTCACACAACAAGTTCTCAGTGCAAGCTGATAACAAGTCCAAGAGGCTAGGACCTGCATCTGATCCCATCAGTAGAAGGCTTATATTCTGTTACTAGCATTGGTTATACTATTTCTGTGGGCAGTTAGGTACAAACATGCCGGTAGATTTCCCTGTTCTAGCATGTTTATATTTGGTTCAGTGTGCTTCTGCTTTCATGGGTACAGCCAATCGCTGTTTGCCCAACATATCTTTGAACTGTAAAACAACAACCTTCCCATGACAAACAAAAGACCCACTGATGCTGACTGCTCATCAGTTTCAAGCCTAGGGGAAGAATTTGGGCTGGTAGTTTTAACCCATGAAACATGACTGGCTGATGATGCTCTTCCAGTTACTATGACTATTTTTTTCCCAGGGACTTTTACACCCTTCACTTCTTGGATTACTTCCCAAGGAAAGATTGAGATGAAAATCTTTACAGAAGGAGAACCATGAAAAAAAAAACATCAACAAGAATGTTTTTGTTACAACCTCCCATCACTGCACAGCTTGTTTATTAGCCCTTTCTTCACCTAGAAGCAGGACAATGGTTATGGCCAGCTGAACTCCTCTTGTGTAGCAGGGATTAACAAGGAAATCAAACATCTTGTCTGGGGTCACAAAATAACAAGGACCTTTACTCTGACCCAGCTGATATAAGGTCAAAGGATAGAGTGAAACAGGGCTATTTAATTTAAAAAACATACACAAAATAAAATTAAATAACATTTTTAGACCTTAGCATAAATTGAAATTCATGTAAAATTGCTCATTTGTTTCCATTTTTACTTTAGATGGATGTCTAAATCCTCACACATCTGTATGCTAGGGCTGTCTTTGAAGATAAGAGGCTCTAATTTCAGGTCTACCTGATACACCTTTTTAATGCCTGATCCTGAGAGCTCTTATCTCTTCTTCAGCCTTGACAGAAGCTGCTTTATTTGTTTGCTTTTTATCTGAGTGGAACCAGATCCAGGAGAAATGTGGAGACCTGCTGAAAGGAGTCAGGTGTCTGCCAAAACATTTCTAAGTTCAGTTTTAGAGAGACAGAAATGTCCCGTTCAGAAAGTATTAGTGTGTTTTGCCCCATATTGAATCACTGTCTCTAAAAGCAGGGGATTAATGTAAGAAATGTCACCATAAACAGTAATATCTTGCATTATCCTACTTCACCACAACACCTTAGAAAACCTTAACTGGGATTTATTTCTTTAACCTCAGAGGTATATATAATACATATGATAGTGTGACTATGTCACCTAAACCAACAAAATTGTGTCAACATCATGGTCTACACATAATTGTTAGTATATAAAAATCCAGATTCTGAATCCAGATTTCTTACATCACAGTCCTTACCTTAACCACATATCTTTATGTTAAAATAAAATTGCCTTATGGAAGTTCTATGGTGTGTTGCCAGAAGATTTTTCTTAGATTTTTTGATTTTCTGACAAAAATGTCCCCACCATCTACAACAGCTACACAAAAGAGAAGACTTCATGAGCTTCTGTACAAGAGGGACAAAGTGATAGAGGGATTGATGCAGGAGAGTGGGGAGAACAGGGAAGCAGAACTTCAGGTTTGTATTTCTTTTTTGCAGTCAGATAACACTAGGTATAAGTTCTCAGGCAAGTGTCTGAAATTCAAGATAATCATGCAGTTAGCTCTACAGTGTGATCAAAATATTCAATGTTATTTGCACAAAGCTGAAGAAGTTTTTGTGAGCGTGGTCTTGTGTGAAAGGAATGTACATTTCATTATTTGACTTGTCAATGTTATTCATGAGGCTATGCTTTTCTCAATTGTGTTTCCTTACATTGAGAAGATTTGTGTGAGGCTTTTAAAATTTATTTTATTTTCTCTGCACAATTGTAACACAAATGAACTTTTGATAGAGCTGGACAAACTGTTTTAAATGCTCTACTAATATTTACTCAAATTTATAAAACAAGGTCTTAGTACTAGGTTAGCCCCCACTCTGTGTTTGTTTTCTGCAGTTATTTTAGTTAATGAGTTTGCTGGCTGGGTTGTTCCTGAGAACAGCTAATTTTAGACAACTATTAAAAAATACTAACAGAAGGTGAACTTCACAAAATGCTGCTATTTGCAATGGAAGTCTGGTTTTAAGAGTTGTGGTTTGCTCATCCAATCAGCAAAACATATCATATGATTATATGTCTGTTCACACCGTCTTGAATTTCAGATTTTAAATTTTATGTACTTACAACCATCTGCTCACAAGCTTAACTCACACCATAGTTTTGTTGGAGAAAATACATATATTTGGTAAACAGTTTTGAATAGTTGATGAAGCAAGGAGGGAAGTCATCTTGTACAATTTCTTCAGAGGGATATGGAGGTTGTCATCTTTTTCCTACTTTTTTGAGTCTGTAGTGTAATTTTTTGACCATTTCTTTTAGTTTCATCTAGAGAGTTTAATTTTTCCTGCAGGATTCAGAGTTCTGAGTCCTTGAATGACTATAGTTTAATTTTTAGGAAATTAACATCTGGATGCTAGTTTCCATTAGTTTCTATATTTTCTTGTCCCAATGATAAATCACTGCCTTTAACCACAGCCTCTTCTGGAAATACTCTGAATATGGTGTTTAGGAAAAGAGTAAAGATTTGTGCATTACTCAGGAAGACTGTGTCACACAGGCTCAAGGCTTTGCAGGAAGCCCTGGAGAGGCTGTTTCCAGCCTCTCTTAAGGAAAAGAGAGGAGGTGAGGACAGTGACCACAGGGTGGAGAGATGTTGGTCAGTACTGGTGTTGCTCTGCTTGTCCATGGGGAGGAAGGAGGAGCTGAAATAGCAGATGAAGCTGCTGAGAGGAACCACCACCACTTGCCTGAGTGCAGCAATCCCACTTCTGCAGGTTGGGTATGGTCAAATCTGCAGTGACTTGACCACTTTTCACTTCACCTCACCTCGTCCCTCCCCTGCAGTGTGCAGTGCCATGCAGGTCCTTAGTTGGCTTGTGCCCAGCTCCAAGCTGAACTTACTTTCTAGCTATTTATGGGCTTTATGCTAAAACATGGAAAACGCAGTCAGCTGCACTGCTAATATTTCAGCTATGATTTCTGTTCCTCTGTCCAAACGTACCTCGTAAGGTGCATTATGAGGTGCCTCAGGATCCTGGCCTTCTACATGACCTGATCACAACCTTGTTGGAGGACATCAGATCTTCTATCCAGTGTGCATGCCCAGGTTTACTTTGTGATTGAACAACAGCTGAGAACAAGAGATTTGGATCCCAACCTACAGATAATGTGAACCTTGGTACAGACAATGCGAATCCATTAACAAGCTCTAAGTTACACCTCCAGTGGGATGTGTTAACAGAACACATCCTTTCTAAAACATGATATTTAAGGTTCTGCTAGAGTTGAGACCTAAAAAAGCCTAGAATCTAGGTGTATTTCATAGCGTGATTAAGCTCCAGGGTAGAAGGAGCAGTGTAATGAAGGGGGAAATAAAGAGGACAGGGAGAAGAAAACTGCTGTCAGAGAACATGGAAGGAAACAGTGACCTTCTCACCTTATTTTTATGTTTGTGCAGCAATTGCCTAGCATCAGAAAGGACAGGATAGAAGAATCCCGACAGCTCTAAATACCATAAAATCCCCAATGCAACTTTTCAAAGAACACCTGTAAAAGTCAGGAGAATATAAAAGTGAAGAATGAATATAGTAGATCTCATTGTAGCTTGTTGAAGGCCCTTCATTGTCAGTGAGAGTGATGTACAGACAGAGACAGAAGTATCCACATCTCCTTTCCACACAGAAAGAGGCAAAGAAGCACCTGTACCCACAGACAAGCAGACATTCCATAGCCATAATTTGCACAAATATCACATAACATTTTCAGATTCTTCTTCCCCTCACAGAGATTCAGTAATACCATCAAATGCAACTCATTCTGCCTTTGAAGGGGGCACAGAGGAGTCCAATATAACAACACACATAACTCTGAGAGCACAGTCTGATTTTACCAGTGTGAAAGAGCTCCTCATGCTTAATCCCATCAGCCAAAGAAGATGCAGACAAGAGAGTTATATGCTGCCCAAAATTAGCTTGAAGTCCCTGCAACTCTGTTCCTCCTCTTGTGTTCTTTGCTAGAAAAGCAGCCGTTTTGGCATAACTAAAGGATATTGTAACTTGAGGTCTACATCATCTTCTAAGCATGTGGTTCAGGGATCTCAAGCCCAGTGCAGTTATGGTTTTCTTTCCAGAACTTGCTATATCTTTAAACAACCTAGCTGAAATAGCTTCTACCTCAGTTCATCCTTCTTTGTACTTGCTGTTAAACTTACACAGGGCTGCCTCATTTCAGATGGCAAAGGTAAGAGTGAAAATTCCTGTTCAATTTTGTGCAGTGGGCAACTGTTCCTTTTCTTCATATAAACGTAAACACCATTCTTACCCATGTCCAGCAAAATCTTTGCTTGCATTTCCAGCTTCATCTGAGACAGAAAATTTTGAACAATTCTGAATTGTTTGACTGTAAAAAGTAAAAAGAAGTTCTGCTATTTGCACTTCTAAAATTATCTCATTGTTCCGTAGAAACAAAATTAATTTATAACCTGCACTTGTTTGTATCTGCTGTTATAAATAGCTCTCCCTACCAGGGCTGCATGATGCTTTCCCTGCTGTATGGTTAGTAGGTCTGATAAATTAAGAGCCATGTCCAGCACCAGAAAGGAGATTGGTAGCAGAGGTGCAATTTTAATTTGGCTTTATCTGTGCCACATACTTTAACGGCAAGAAAGTCCTTCTTAGCTGTCTAACAAGCAGGACACATATGGTAATAAACCATGCCAGGATATACTGGAAGCATTTGAACAGGCTCTTCCCACAAACATTTGTCACATGGCTTTTCTTTGTTTTAGGGGTATGATCACACATAGATCAAGGTGAAGGAGTGCGACACTTTAGAGAGGGACACACCAGTATTGTCCAGAGAAAGATGCATTGTAATTCAGAGGACTTTAATTCTGCTCCTAGTTTGCTGCTGAGCTGGGAAATTCTCTTCACATCAGACTGCTGATCCCGGCTTCCCATGGAAAGCTCTTTAAGCTCCACTGATGGCAAGTATTATTGTCAGATCTATTTAAGATTGATGTCATTGCTTAAGCAAAAGCCCTTTCTTCATCAAAGTGATGGTAATGTCATTTCACAGTAAACTCTACCGACTCACAGGTTATCACCCTTTCTGCTGGAACCGTGGCTGCACAGCCCTGTGCTGGGTGCCCTTCCCAGGTAACACAGCCCCCACTGCTCTCATGGGGCACTGGGTGCTGACAGAAATGGTGCAGCATTCTCCTGGCCTGGGAGGTGACCCCTGGGTTCCTGCCATTTTCTGCTGTTTTCAGTATTCTCAAAGCTAATGATTTACACTGCTTAGAGAGTGTGGCTATACTGTGGGGTTTTGCATCCACTGGAGAGCGCAGCACATCCTGGGAAAGGAGGTGCTGTTATCCATAATAAAGGGGGATGCAACTCTGTGCTTCTAACAGAGAAACAGCAACCCATGACAAAAGGCATGTGGGGCCTTTGAAGCTTGAGAATATATGATTGCACTTCTCAGACCTTATGCTGGTCTACCACAGGTAACCAGATAAATTCCGAGAACATGAGCTAGACATGTTTATAAATTTAAAAAAAAAAAAGTGTATGACAAGCACATTATGAGAACTCTGGGCAATCTCCCCTTTGTGAAAGATATGCAGGAGTGTTTGCAACTGCAGCCAAAAAGACAACTCTCCTCTTAGATCATTCAGAGAATATTAATGTGTGCAGGGTCAGGTCCTTAGCACTCTCAGGCTGTAAGGGAGGTCCACAGGAGCTAGTGAGTATAACCACCTACAGATTTTGGATTTCTGATCCTTCATGTGTTGGATTTGTTTTCTGGTGGTCCCCTTCTTTAAAGCTCAGATAATTTTCACATGTGCTCCTCAAAGATGGCAGAGTCTCTGAAAAACACAGATTTGCTGCTGCTATCTGGGAATCAGGCCCCTGGTGTTGGTCTGGGAAGAAACCATGACAAAATGCAGAAATGTCTCTGTACATTAAAGCATAAATGTACATGAAACAGAGCATCTCAGGAAGTGTAATTGGTACCAAGGACTCAATTAAATCATTGCAACAAACGCAAAGCTTTATAAAAAAGAAATTATCTTTTAAGTAAGAATTTTTTATACAGTCTCAGTTCCTGCCTTCAAAGGGATTGGGACAGTGGGAGTTGACCATTTGCTGACATTTCTGGTCTTCTGGTCTCTGGTGCCGCTCAGAAGCATATATATATATTACATCCTAATTTTTTTCATGTCTGTATGACATTCTTTTGCTTGACTCTGAACTCAGTGAATGCATAGGCAATTCAATACTGAATATAACCTGATTTTATACACTAAAGAATGGCCAGAAAATAACCAGCTATACTCTATCTCTCTGTTTAGAGAAATTCTCCCTCTGCCATGCCCCTCTCTTTAGAATTTTCCTCTCGCTAAAATATTTTCCCATCTAGACATGTGCAATTCCCATATGCAACTCCCAGCGCTGTCAAAATGTGCCAGGCACATCAGTACTGAGCTGATCAGTCGGGAGAGCCAATTCCAAAGGTCAGGCTTCTTATTTCATACCTAACGCTGCTGATGTGGCTGATCAGTTCAAGGATATGTACAGAAAAGAGACAGAGAAGAATGGCCTCCTGGGGAATTCAAGATCTGACTGGTAGCCAGCGAATTGTCCAGATAAGGCAAGTAAGTTTTTTAACGCTGGGATGTCATGTTGTGCTCATTTTGGGCTGAGGTAGAGGTAGTTTTCTTCCCAGTGGCTGTGCGGGGCTGTGGTTTGGGTTTGTGC
>VYZT01068652.1:0-14409 GCA_013400735.1 Pomatostomus ruficeps | reverse complement strand
ATATATATATATATTTTAAAAATGTGTTAAAATTAATAAAGAAAAGTATCTTTCCTTTCAAGTATCTGGTAGCTTATGTAGCATTCCAAACTTCTATTTTGCATTACCATATTTTTCACAGTGGTTTTCAATACTTACTTACCAGTACAAAGAGATTTTATCCTCATCATCAGTAACAGTGGCAGCACATATTGAAGACACAGTACCTAGAGGATTACCAATTATGGGTGAAGTGGTTTTTATGGAGAAGTATGTAACAGTACAGTGACATGCAATTATATTAGAAGAATTTTAAATTAATGTGGACGTTTCCTTTAGACTTTGACGCTACAATAGGAAGTAACAGGTTACCCAACAAAATTAGCAGATTCTTTAGCACAGTAAGTGTATGAATGCTACAAGAGTATCCTTCATGAGTGATCTTTTGCATATTTTTATGCTGAAGGTATACAGACAAAAATCAATGTATTTCAAAAATGTGGACAAAGGCTGTATGAACCTTATTAAAGGCTTACAAGTTGCGCAGTGTTCTCACGTGTCCATCTCTCAAGGCAAATAACCTTTCTGCCTGACCAATTAAATCATAAATAAAGATCAAACAAGTTAGTTTGGGGTTTTTTTTTTTTCAGACTGGAATGTTCACGGCAGCTTTACAAGCCTAATCAAAACATATCCAAAACAACAAAATACCTTCTAGTGCCTGAGAAGAGAAAAGATACAAAGAAGAAAAGAACAAAATATTCACACAGTATCACTTTCTGAACTTAGTGCATGTAAGCAGACTTTGGCAGGCAGCTTTACTTGTAAATAACTTAAATTAACAAATCAATAGGAGAACATTCTTTCAACAGCTTAACTGTTTACATTAAAGTTGGCTGTGGTTTCCACTGGAACTAACGGGAGTAAATAAATAAAATAGCATTTAGCTTATGCGGCACTGCAGTCATTACAGAAAGGCCAGGAAAGCCAAAAACTAATGAGCCTGGGATTGCTGACATTTTCATGCATCTTGGCTCTTCAGTCTGGCAAAATAGCTGGCACCCTGACAAGCTTGATGCCAGACAGCTAGCAGAGCTTTAAATTCGTTGAAGAAGGTGAAGCAGTAATGGCATTTAAAGTGAGCCATTGAGACATTAAGAAGTTAAACTCAAGTCTTACATTGCCAGCTTATAATTCCCAATTAGTTTCACAAGTTTAGATGCTACCACAAGAAATGACAAAGCATAAAAATTGTGTAGCCAAAACATCACACGAAAAAGTCCAGAATTTCCCAGGGAAGAGCGGAACTCACCAATCCAAGCAAGCAAGCAAGGAAAAGACAAAAAGAAAAGAAGAAAAAATTTCCAACAATACAGCACCAGCATCTTGGTTATGCTAGGCTTGGCAGTCCCTTGCATGCCTGCACGAAGAGCGTATCCATGGATGACTCTCAGAAACTGGGGCTAACCAGTCCTTCTCCCCCTCTTCTCAGTCGGGTAGCTTGGTGTGAGGAACACAGGCTCTTTAGCACCTCATGCTTAATAAAGGTTCATAATTAACACTGCAGTGGGACAGGGAAGCTGAGAGCAAGACACTGCTAACAGGAGCTACCGACAGTACATTTCTGGTGCAGTGAGGGGTTCAAACAGCAACCGAAGCTGTGTAAATGCACTCTACAAATCTAAAGTTAAATTTACCTGAAAGCTTCCTGCACTGTTGTTTTGTTATTGCTTGTTTCTTGATTAAAAAAGGATGATTACAACTTGTCATTACAGGTAACATTGCAAAAATCTATGCAGGCAAGAATAAAAACGTCTAACACTAAATTTCTATGTCCCAGTTTATGGGGTTTTGTTTTAGTTTCAAGTTTGAATTACATGAGCGACAGTCTCTCTTCTTCAAGAAACACTAAGTTTCAATAAAACCAGCCTTTCTATCTCCACAAAAGCAATAGGTCTTCTCACATTTGAAATTTAGGTCTCCTATGCAACTTCATCTTATCTAATATAGTACTTTAAACACAGAACCTATTGAAATGTATACTTTAATAACAAAACTAAGTCTGAATCCTAGTTTGAAACAAGCAGATGAAGAAAGGGCGTTAAATTAAAAGTTCCGTTCTGCACCAAATGAAGTCAAGGGGATTCTGCCATTGATTTTTAATGAAAGCAGGTTCAGTACCCACACATCTTTCAGATGTTAAAAGAGCTAAGGGCTTGTGACTCTCAGTCCATACACTAATGCTATATCCTGTCACCTACAGCTATGAATTTAACCTTTATCCCTTTCAAAAATTAAGTCTATGAAATGAAGGTATTGTTATAATTCATTGTGGTAAAACAGAACACACAATAGAATTCCCTTTCTAAATTATATTTAGCATTAACATACAAGTAGATAACATCTATCAGACAAAACTCCTTTAAAGAATACACATTAAAAGAAAGATTAAAAGAAATATTATGTATTTTATCTTCAACCGAATGCAAGCAAAAACACAATTAATGGAGCTTCATATGACGAATAACCTGTATTAGGAAAATGGTTAAATATTAAATAAAATCTTCAGCTAAAGTATTCTGGAACAATATTCATCCCTGCCATAGATGGTAGAAGAATGGAGTTGTGTTTATACACTCAGAAAACTTCAGTATAACTCAACATTACAAAACCATACAAGAAAGGCAGTGTGCAAACAATGTTCTGTTCAGACTTCCTGATGCCGCTTAGCTGTAAGACCACTTTAAATGCTACACTGCACTCTAGTGTCCTTTTCCTGAGTAACAGCACTTCTGTCAAATATACAGATTCTGATCTACCATCAATCTTACTAAAAAGCAGTTTCCCAATATAATGCAACAAAATAATGTATTTTAAAACAGTATACCTGTTATTCAACAGTAAAATGTTATTTCTTTAAAATATGTTGATTTTTACTCAATACAAAATATTACTTTCATTTAACCAGGCATCAAATTCACTAAGCCATTCTAAAGCTTTTCACGGATACTGGAAGATGCTGCTTTTAAGGTAAACAATCAATTCAGCACGAGTGCTTTTTAAATGCTTAATGTAGCAGTTGCTGCATCAAACCTCAGAACCACATTGATTCTTACCACTCAAGGTGCTTTGCAGACTTCATGTCTTAGGGAAAAAATAACCCATAATAATACTGTCTTTTAAATAAGAAAGTTAGAAGTCCATTCCATAGGTAAAACTTCCTTGTGTAACTTGGAAACACTAGTTTTATAACTAACGTGGTATATACTTAGCAAGCATGCTTATAAAAGTTAACAAAAAACAAGGTTAGACTGCACTTGAGTAGCTCATTAAGAGATTGACAGGAATATGAAGGATCACAACAGTTAATAGTTAATTTTGCACTCATAAAAGTATTATTATTTGGTCTGAGAGGCCACTGGTATTAATTTAAACAGAGCACAGCAGTACAAAGCTATAAACAGACTCATAAAATAGTTCAGAATTGGATGGCTTGGGACTAAAAGGAGGCATAATTTCAAAGGCACTGAGCCAACTATCTTAGCCTACCAGAGTCCCACCAGGCAACCAGCTCTAGCATTTAACCACTCTCACAAAGTGCAATTTGTTTTTTCTGAAGCTGAAACACAGCTACACTCTGATTGAAACAGACAGGACAGGGCCTGCTCCCCACCAGGGGATGCTGCTGGCCCACGCTTACCCTGCTGCCCCACCTCTGCTGCAGAGTGGTTCCCTTGCAGGCTGAGGGTGATACCTGGGCTTCTTTAGCCCTGGGCACTGAGCTTCCAATGTGCTGAATGTTGTGGGGTTTCTCATGACTAGACAGCTGTCAGTGTCTCTCTGAACGGCAGCTCTACCCTCCTGCAGCACATAAATTGCTCCCTCCACCTGGCTGTTCCCTGCAAGCTGACTGTGCCTGCCTTCCACCCCACACACCTGGGCACCGGGAGCATGTTCAACAGCTCTGAACGCAGCACAACCCCACAAAGCCTCTCCTACTTGGAAGTGTGGATTGGCTGAGCTCACAGCCCAGGAAGCTCTCTTTTTTTATTCTGTAGACCCATTCACTAGTCTGTATGATCCCAGCTTGACTTTTGTAGAATGCTCTCAAACACTCCCTTAATATTCTTACATTCAGACAAACGTAACCACTCCTATGCCAGAACCTGTCATCATGGTTAGATACTGTTACAGCCATCAACCACTCTTCCAAAGAAGGTGGGCATCCTGTTCTTCCATTTGTCCCCTACCCACATTTGTTTTAGTGGTACATGACTTCCTTAGTTCTCTGATAGTGTCCTTAGTAAATTTCTCCCCGACCCCTCTCCCAACAGCTACAAAATCTGCATTTGCCAGCATGAACGGAATACAAAATGAAAGCAGTGGCTCATAACAGAATTATATTAAAGCAAAACCAACTTAATAGAGTTTGACATATTACATCC
This sequence comes from Pomatostomus ruficeps, assembly GCA_013400735.1. NCBI lineage: Eukaryota > Metazoa > Chordata > Aves > Passeriformes > Timaliidae > Pomatostomus > Pomatostomus ruficeps. The sequence goes on along the minus strand of VYZT01068652.1, from coordinate 9,985 downwards.
ACTGTACCGTTATAAAAGTCAAAGACACTACTGAAGCAGTTTTAAAGACTTAAGCTCCAGGATAGTTAGGTGCCTGGATACCTTTAAAACTACTGGAGTTTTAAACACATTCATCAGCATCCCTGTTTGTTTTGTAAGGCAAGAAGCAGCCTCATAGCCTTACAAAAGCCTTACAGGTGTAAGTAGGCTTGTTGTAAACTAAGGGTTATTTTTTAATCTACTTGGAGATGACATATGGCTAAAAGGCACTTAAAATCAACTTAATGCACTGTATTAGCTGCCTGTTTTTCATACATTAGGGTTTCTAAAAGAACTTAGATGCTCAAGAAGAATTTGACTTAGGTCTCCAGAAGAGTCAGCACAATTGGATTTCATTGATCTTTCTTTGGTATTTTAGTTAAAAAAATTCCTATTAAAAGGTGCAATTAACAACCCCTTTAATTAAACACAACAAAATAAATCTAATGATTTTACAGCCTCACAATTTCATTTCTTGAAAATTCCAACAAAGATAATTTCTAAAGTTTCTAACCAACAATTCTAATAAACCAAGGAAGGGAAAAAAGGGGAGCTTATTCCTAAATTGCTTAAGTGTAATATTGAATTCAAAAATATCAGGAAAAACATGTTCCAAACTTTATAAAAATTGGACTGCTACTGTTGTTTCATACACACAGCAAACCATAAGAACCCCTGAATCACCTTTTTTTGGATCACTGTTTTTTATAAAATACCACTGTCTTGACTTACCATTTTACAGCTGTTAAGCTGTTAATAATGCATTGTTAACAAAACTAACCAGATCTCTAAGTAACTTTTCTGGCAGTAGATTGCCTCAGACTGTTTGGCTTCCCTAATAAACCCATAAACTCCATGTGCTCTTTAGATTAGGGGCATTTTGCTTCTACTCTCTGACATAAGCATCAAAATATTGAATTCCTGAACATTTCATATTCATTCCAATTTGACCCATTTATTCTCTCCCTAGTGCACAATTCGCCTATTTTCAATTTCATTAAACTCGACTTTGGGAATATACAGAAATGTTGAAGCACTAAACAGAAATACAGGCAAGAATGTCAATTCTATAATACCATAAGAAAATCAAAGTATTTTATAATAAACATTGTAAGGCTGAATAAGCTGATATTATCAATTCAATGTCAAAAAGTGTGCATTCAAAGGTGCTTCTTCCAAATGTAGGATGCATGCATACTCAATTTTATTTAATATTTGTAGCTTTTTGGACAAAAAATGATTGACTGCTTTAAAAAAGGAAAAAACCCTCATAAAATAGTATTATCTATTATTAATATATAAAAACCAAGGAAAACATGTAGAAAGAAATAAAGATAAGCCACAGTAGGCATTTGACTACTCACTGGGTAAAAAAAAAAATCATGTTAAAACTTAAAAATTAACTTTACAACACAGACCATCTACTATCTACTACTTTGTACCACAAGAGCCATAACATGAGGCCTCCAGGACTCATTTGATCAATTTTCTTTACACAGTTCACAGGAAAACAAAAATTATGTACTGCAAGTACACATTCCCCTCCACCTAACTACTACAGCTGCACACTGACATGAAACTAAATTTGAGATTAAATAAAAATCATCTGTTTGAGAGAGTTTACAGTCTTCCAAACTGACATGCTAAACAGATTTAGGAACTGAGTACAAGAATTTTTTAAAAAATTGTACCATAAATGATAGGCATTATTGGTGTAACTCAGAAATTGTATGTAGAAAGATGGAGAAAAAAAAATCTACTGACTGTGTTTTTTATACGCCACAGGAGATGTGTGTTTCTAGTAACAACAGAGACAAATACTAGGCCAACATATCCAGGAGTCTGAACTTGGATTATTTATTCCAAGAGAAACATATTACAGACTTTGACAAAAAGCATTTCAGGAGAGCTTGTGAAGCAAAAGTACAACTCTGGGAAAGCTGTAGAAGTGCCAAGTGAAAACTGAATCCAGTGCTCAGAACAGCATTTGACTTTAAAAAAAATGAGAAAGGGACACACAGGTGCATTGCAAGGAATAAATGAGGATGGGAGATCAAGTGGTGGAATGACACACAATCATTAAAAGAAGAGAGAAGAATCCAACAAACACCACAGCTGAAACAGAAAACAAACAAAAAACAAAGCAAAACAAAATCATAAATGGAGAACATCAGAAAAAAATCCGGAAGAAGTCAGATCACCCTGATAATTCATTCTCAGACTAGCCAGAAAGAAAAAGAAATTCTATTAAATTCTAGGTATGCTGTTTCAACAAGAGAAGAAAGTTTGAGTGATGCACCTGAAGCGACAGGAAAGCTTTTTTTTAAAAATGAAGTTCGAACTCAGGCAAAAAATTAAAAAAAGAAACAAAAACAAGTGGAAAAAACCCAAACAGACAAACTACAAACAAAAAACCCAGGTAACTAAAAAGAATCTGACTGAAGTAAGACCAGTTAGACACACAATGCTCATACAAGCTTTAGAGTACATTACATCATAAACAACTCAGGGATATGTCAGGGCTGCCTCTCCTCAAAAGGAGACAGCACTGCAGGTGAAATTCACCTATGACAATATCAGACATAAGTACTGAAAGTACATGAAAAATCACTGAATTTGCTGCACTTAAACCAACTCTTATTTGGGTATATGGGTAACAGTCTTCAGCTACTTTTGTAACCCCCACAGAACAGAAAGTAAAATTCATCTTTTTTTAGGTTTTTGCTTTGTTTACAAAAATCAAAAGCTAATCTAGAAGAATAACCATTGGTATTTTTAGTACTCCTTACAATTAACCTGGGAAGGCTTGATCAATGTTGAAACATTTTTGACCTCTTTTACAATACATTACCATCCCTAAGGAAAAGCTGTACTTGATGTAATTACAGAATAGAAGCCATTCAAAGGTACTACAGTTGTTTTAATTAACAAGATTATCCTCTGCTGCAGTTCTTGTCTTTGGTCTATTAGCCTATAGTTATCCACAGCCCAGAGGTGGCCAGCCTTTTTCCTTTTTTTAATGCTAGCAGATCAAAAATTATGCTAACCAAGTCAGCTGAGATACAAAACAAGGACCCTACAAAGGTCTCTACTCATTAATCTGATCACAGTATAATAGGAAATTAATAAATGCCTTTGAAATTTAGTGCCGCAGAAATAAGTAGTGGTGAAGTCACAAAACCTTTAATTCTCCAACAGCTCTGGCACCACTCATTATTGCCAATACGAACCAGCAGCATGAGAAACTACTGCATATACAGTAACTGCTAAACACAAAACGAAAATAAACAATGTTTAGCTTGATATTTATACGTCAGCCAATAGGAGATACAGAATTTAGTGTGCAAACTACAATCATTTAAAGCAACAATACCAGAGGAATGTTAAGATTATAAAAGGCACTAAACTTCCAAACTAATGCTTGATAATTTTTCCTCTTACTTTTAGCTATTCCTAAAATGTCGTATGGATTACATATTGTAGTTCATCAATTTCAAACAAGTTACATCTTCATCTGTAGCTGGTAAATTCTGTGTCTTGTTTTACTATCAAGTACACAATTTCAAGCCACCCTCTTAACATTCCTCAAAACTCCTTGAGAATCTTCTCTTGAAAATAAAAACTTGAAAGACATTTGTGTCTATCAAGATAAGAGGGTAATTCTTGAATGGAAGAGACTTTCAGTTTGTACACTCTTGTTTTTCACACCCCCAGCCCTATTACAATTTCCTAGCCTCTTCAGAAGAGCTGACATATTATTGCACAAATATCTCTGCTTCTCCAGAGGCAGGAAAATCAACATAATCACTTAATGCTGAAATAAATTTATGGAAACAGAAATGTATTTGAACATCTACCCTTATGTATTCCCTGTTTATTTAAAAATCGCTGAATGCTGGGAATAAACACTTACATTACATTCACAGTAAGGAGATAAGAAATATCTGCCAAATACTTCAGGCTATTTTTTGAAGAAATGCAACCTACAGATAAAAAGCCTAACTTTTTATCAGGCTGTGTTTTCTGTGTTAAAAGCCTCATTCCAGTTAAGGCAATTATGACCCCAGATAGGGCAAGTCACGTTTGATCAACCTGATGGCTCTCTACAGTGAGGTGACTACCTTGGTGGATGAGAGGAAAGCAGTAGATGTTGTTCACCTCAGCTTTGGCAATTCTTCTGACCGTGTCTCACCCTCCTGGATAAGCTGATAAAGTACCACCTGGATAACCTGACAGTGAAAAGAACTGGCTCAACAGCCAAGTGCTGAGGGCATGACCGGTGGGATAGAGTCCAGTTGGAGGCAAGCAGCTAGTGGAGTACTCCAGACACTGATGCTGGGGCTAAGGCCATTTAACCTCTTCATCACTGACCCGGATGCTGGGACAGAGTGCACCGTCAGCATGCTCACAGCCAACAGGAGTGGCAAGTACGTGGCCATGTGACCATCCAAAAGCGTGATCAATGATAAATGAACCCTTTCAAGAAAATGTTCAGAAAAAAATGAAGGAGGCCACCAGAGCTATGAGAAATTAAGCTGGACTTATTTCAACACAAATGGGGCTGAATGGTGACCTTTGCTTTAGATAAACTGCTCTATGAATCAACTTTTAGTGTAAATCACCTCCACTAAGAAAATCAATAGAGACTATTAGCCAGACCAGCAGGGAAGAAGCATTTATGTGGCTCAGCATAGTACAAATGCTGAATGAACACAAAATTAACTTCAAAAAGAGCAATAGGTTTGAGCACGGTTCAACCCACGCACTCCTTTCTGGTAACTTAGGACACGCAGTGCACACCTAGAAGAACCTTATCTGCGAGTATTGGCCTCTGGCAGGATGGACCTTTACAAGATGGAGAAATGGGCTTGAAGGAACCTCATGAAGTTACAACACAGGTAAATGCAAAGTCCTGCATTAGAGGAAGAACAACCCTAGGCACACCAATATACCCTCTGGAACCAAAGAGCTAGCTGGAAAACAGCTCTGTAGAGAAGGAACTGGCAGAGAGGATAATTGTAAGCCAAAATACTGTCCTTGCCATTGACACAAAGGCCATCAACTGCAAACTGGGCTGCATTTAACAACGCTGCCTGGAGGTCAAGAGAGGTGATCCCTCCTCTCCACTCAGAACTACTAAGCACACCTCTGGAGTGTTGGGTCCAGATCTGGGCTTCCCAGAACATAATAAACTTAGTGGAGTATGTCCAGCACACAGCTAAAGATGACTAAGGGACTGGAGCACTTTTGTATGAGGAGAGGCTGAGAATTTGGACTCTTTGGCCTGGAAAAGAGAAGGCTAAGGAGGATGCTATCCCTGTGTATAAATGACTGATGGGAGGGACTGAGGACAAAGCCAGGCTTTTCTCAACAGCACCCACTGTGAAGGTAAGAGGCAAAACACACAAGTAAACTATGAAACTCCATTGAACATAGGAAAACACTTTTTGACTGGTCAAACACTGGAAAAAGTTCCCAGAGTGGTTGTGGAGTCTCCATCCTTGGAGATATTCAAAATACAGCTGGACATGGTCCTGGGCCACATGCTCTATCTGACCAGGATGATCTCAAGAGGTTCCTGCCAACTTGACCCATTCTGTGTGTAAGATCTGTGATGTAAGCAACAGTGACATGATAGAGTGACCAGGCTACTCTTTGGCTGAGTATGTCAGGCTGTGAGGGTGGTCATTGACAATTATGTCCTCACAGGAAGTGGGTAATTGTCTTCACGGAGAAGAAACAAAAACACGTTAACTGGAAAAAATGATTTCAAAGTACGAGTAATAAAAGGCTATGAAGCTATTTTCTTGCAACAGCCATCGCTAAAAGACTTAATGCATGCTTATTTCACTTTGTGTGATTGCTATTTAAAATTTAAAAAACCATGTTTGCACCTAAATACCGTAACAGTGTGCTATAAAGCAACTGTATACATTTATTGTGCTGAAGAAAGCCCACAGTGCTTCTTCAGGCTCAGCCTTTATGAGACATAACAGAATTATTAACAAATATGTGACACTTCTGTAAAAACATTACATTTTTCCTCAAAATATGAAGCAGCACCCTGTCATCACAAGTCATTATTGATTTACCAAGAGCCCTCACAGCACTCAAATTCAGCAGGGTATCTTAATATTTTAGTATAGGCAAAGGGAGTATTTATATTAAAGGATTAATGTTACTCCTTCTCTTCCCCCCACCCTTGAAATGCATACATAGCATAGCAGCAGGTGTCATAGCAGAACTGAGAAAACACCACTTGTTGTTAACCTAACTTTACAACATAAACCTGTCCTGCAAACAGAGAGGACTGGTACCAGTGGGTATTTGTGGTGGCCTACAAGAGACCTAGTAACATCCAGAGACAATAAATGATATTCACAGTTTAAAATTTTAATTTCTACTGAAAATATTCCCCAAAGTTCTCCTATAAAAATGAAATTCTCCATATGTTCAATCAAGATTTGTGGCAAGAAGCCAATTGTGTATTCATAGCTCTTGTACTACCAAAAGGCTTCTTCCATGTATCTAGAAACAATGAAATCTGACACACAGAAGGACAAAACTTCAAAATGTTAAACTGCTATCAGTGTCACATCACAAAATCAAATAGTTGTCTTGCATTACTTCAGTTGTGGGGCCTGCTCATTTTGTTTTTCAAGCTAACAGCAACTTGGAAACTGTATGAAGCTTATTCTCCTATTTAAATGTTTGGGTTTAGGGTTTTAACTTCTGAAAGCAAGTAGAACACTTAAGTTAGTTATGAAAGCCTTAAGAAGTTAGAGATTCAGACTTTATCACCATTAACCTTCTGGTTTTGGCAGACGGACTATGTAGTAAATTCACTCCTCAAGAATAAAACAGTCATCTGCACATCCTTAGTTTGCAGCAGCTGCTTGCCATCTCAAACACCAACCACAAGCAGGGTCACTTTAAACTTTTTTTTCTTTAACTGGCACTTACACACAAACCTTCAAAATGTAAAACGGTATTACATTATTTCATTCAAATTCTCCACCATAAGCTATTGCAAACGTTAATATTTTCCCCGCTGCCACCACAGGCAATAGAAAGTCTCAAACACGTAACACTCAGAAACATCCTGTTCCTTCAGGACACTCCAATGGCATTCACACTATTCAAAATGAAAATTTATCTATCTTACTCCCACATTACTATTTCACATCTTGACTGACTGAGCACTTGTTAGCAAGTTGTCAATCAGCTCTCTTGCCATATCTGAAAAAAAAAGTCAGAACCTGGAGTCAGTTCCCCTGAGGAATCACCAGTTGATGCTAAAGAGAACCCATTCTTCCATTCTTTTGTACTGAATTTAGACCTAACTCATGTTCATTAAGGCACCTTACAATAAAAATCTAGAGTTCAGAAAATTGGGGAAGTCAATTAAACGTACCTAGCCACAACCAATACGATCCTGTTCAGGCTAATATTTCTTCTCATGAGGTACCCTAAGTTACAGCCTTACCTACTTCGACTCCAAGTCATGCCACAGAACATATGATCAATGAAAAGCATAATTTAGCTACAATCCTGAGAAACAGGATGGAGAGGATACACTGCAAAAATACGCTGAATGCACAATTTAGTACTGCATTCTCATCACCATAAAAAAAACAAAAAGCCACTTTCCTTTTTTCTTAAAAAGTAGCTCTGTGGTCTTTACACCCTCCTTGGTTTCTCTGCCCCTACATTTCTTTCAGTGTCTGTGCTAGTTGTTCCCATGCTCCTCACAAGCAGATGTAATTCATCCACAGCTCTTAAGGAAGCTGATGTTTTACTACTCTATGGTAGTGAGGAGCAGAATAAATACTTTGCATCACGTTTATTATGAAAGAAAACACAGAGGTACATATTCTAAAAACCATTTTTGTATGTCACTCATCAGATAACCTGTTCAAAATTGAAGGAAATAAAGTAGATATTGTGAAACACAATGACAAAACAAACAACAATAACGAGGAGTACTCTACAGGCTTTTTAAAACAACTGAAGGTTAAAAAGCTCAGTAAGGAATGACAGTGGGTTAACTCTCACTCAGCCAATTCTTTGGCATCTCAGGACTAGAAATGTCGAGCAACAAACAACTATTAAAATAAAAAAAAACTTCAACAAATAAGACTGTTAGCGTGAACAGAAACTACAAATAAAAATATGGTTAGTAGACCCTTACAAAAATACATGATTTATATGAAAAGAATTGGCATGACTTTAGCAAAAAGAAACCCTACTTTTCAGAACTATTCACAATCTCTGAAAGAGTCAATAGGTACAGAGGTAGGGGTGCTGTCGCTGACAAAATGAACTTTGGCTTTCCAAAAGATTTCCCAAAAGGTTACTAGGAAACTAAGCAGCCATAGAATGAGGAAGGGTTCTTATAAAGAGAAACACATAACTCAAGGTATAAATCTCTGGCTGGCTTGCTTACACCTGGAATACTGTGTGCAAGGGAGGAAGGTGGAAGCCACAGCCAAAGTAAACAAAAAGGTAATTCCTCTCCCACTGTGGTTGGTAGGTCTGTGGTCTCTCCCTGCTAGCCAGATGTTGCTGATACATGAAATTTGCACGGGTTCAAGGGGGACTGAACTGGAGAAATACACATCCCAAAAAAACCCTACATTTACTGGGAAATACTAGACGCACACAAAACTACATGCAGCTCAAGAAGTTCTTTAAGCTATAATTCAAGGGAGGAAAAAAAGGCAGCAAAAGACAAGTGTCACTCACCTGCTTGGTTTTCATCTTTGAGCATCAACTATTGCTTACAACTACTTTTTCTAACAGTGAACACTTACAAATGTTATGACTTGCATGATACATATATTTTATTACAACTTACCTACAGGAAACTCACCAGCAATAAGCTTCCGAACTCTGACACTTGAGAGACTACAGCTACACTGTCAGCAAAATTACATGCCCTTCCCTTTGTTTTACAAATTAACAGGAACAGATGAATCAGTATAGGTGCTAGGAACCTTTTATTCCTTGGCAATTGTGCACAAGCATTTCAGTTCGGGAACGTGGGACAACCTGCATTCACTTTACTAAAGGACATAGATACGTATAAAGATAAAATCAGGTTATGAGGCATTTCTGTAAGACCATAAGTCATTGCCTGCTTTAAAAAGATACCTGAGTTCACAAGTTGCATGAACCAGTGCTTGAACGGATTTCAAAATTAGCCATAAAGCTGTCAGGCAAGCCTAGTTTCTCATCTGGTTTTGATGAAGCACCAAAGACTGCCCAGCCACACTGAAGCCTCATGTACCTCGCTGCACGGCACTGAGGGGACACGTCCTCCTCTTCACACCTCACCTTTGCTTTTCAACGGTGAGCATACAAGGTGTAGCAACCTCTCTGTGCTGACCTTCTAGGTATTCCCCACCACATTTACCCATTCCTTGGACAACAGAGTTAATTCATGTAATGTTATTGCTACACAAGAGGTGTGTACATGCCTTTAGGACATGGTGTCTTCAGGACAAGAGGCAACAGGAAGAAACTGATGCACACGAAGTTCCACCTGACCATGAGGGAGAACATCTCTAGTGTGCCTGGAACAGATCGTCCCGAGAGGTTGTGGAGTCTCCGTTACTGAGAGTGTCCAAGAACCATCTGGATGCAATCCTGTGCCATGTGCTTTGGGATGGACCAGATGACCCCGTGTGGTCCCTCCCAGCCTGACCCCCTCCGTGACTGTGCGATGCAATACGGGCGAGCGAGACCCCGCTGACACCGACACGCCCTGTGCGGGTGTCCCTGAGCTGACTCAGTCCCCGCCGAGCACCGACCCGCGCCCGCTCGGGGCCTCAGCGCCGCCTCACGGCGACCTCCGCGGCCCCACGCCCGCGTCACCTGCAGCGTCCGCACACGGGCCGCCTCTCGCAGCGCTCCACCGGCAGCTCCCACAGCCCCTCGCAGCCCTCGCCCTCCCCGCCCGGGGCCG
>VYZT01068651.1:0-18662 GCA_013400735.1 Pomatostomus ruficeps | reverse complement strand
AAAATTAAGCAGAAATATGTAGTGACTGAGAAGATACTATTGACCAGATATCCATGGATTATGAGGGTCCAGCTCATGTACTGCAGATCTGAGGATGCAGTTCTTTTAATTCTAGATGTTGGTAATTTGTTCATATTTTCCTTGTCTGGTTACCAATAAGGTTTCCCACTCCTTGTACAAGACTGGTAACTTCTGTTTATAGTTCTTGAATGACTCAATGGGAAACAGGACGGTATGTTACAGCAATGGTTTGTGTCAGTTTGTAGTTTGTTGGTTAATTTTACTATTTTTTTAAACTAAAAGGAATATGATGAAGTGAAAAACTGTATGGTAATAAAAATAACAGGAATGTTACTATTGTAATCACATTAAGTATTTATTACATAATTTATTTATACTTAATTGCCTGGAAATTCAGTCAGATTTCAATCAGATTATTTCCATGGTATTATGTTTTCTTACAGAAATTAATTAAATTCTTTTTTTTTAAATTTGTACGTAATTTCCAAAACTCTTTTCATTCGTAGATGTGTATTTATACATTAGAGTCAATAGAAGACTAATCCATGCAATGAATTAATCTGTGTGAACTTAGAAACTCCTGACCTACTCAGCACAGATAGGGAAGGTGAAAGAAATCACTATGCCTAAAGCACTTCGAGAAGTGAATCAATCTTCTCAAATCCCCAAGTAGACTGGCAGAGTCACTATGTCTAACCAGAAAATTGATCTTATGAGAAGATGAAATGAGTGTCTGATTGACAGGAAAGGGTTTATAGAGCTTCGCAAATGTCCTCAAGAAAGAAAGGCTAATGTGTAGATTTTTTTTTCAAGGCTGCCTTTCCAAACTGCTAACAGGGGAAGAGAAATCCATAAAAGCACCAATACCCTCAGTACAATTCTAAACAGAGTCATAACTTCATCTGTCATAGATGCCTCAATGCCAGATAATATTGCATTATGAAGGAGCACTAGCTTTATCTAGTATGTATTCTAATTTGAAAAACCTGTTCTAGGTTCCTGTCTGCTGCCGACTTTTGCAAGACTCATCACAGACTAAGTTCATAATGAGTGAGCAAATAAAATATTAGCATCATAGATTTTGTGCCTAAATATGATCCAATTTTATAACGATTTGCACCCTTATCAAATTTTGTATATGAAAAATATCAATATCAGTTGTGGTTGGCAATAATGAACTTTCAGAGAAAATACTGGAACTTTATAAATAAATATATATTCTTAATGAGACTGTCCAGCTTCCATGTGATTCTTCAATATTTCTTGTGTCAAGAACAGAACGTTGGAGTTATTTTTGTGACAGTCTTTTCTCAGTATTTAGGTATGGAGACCACTACCAAACCATCAAAACCAACCATTTTAGACACTAGACTGTGAAGTATTCTCAGGTAAATGAGTGTGCCTGTCTGTCCGTGATGTTCAGTGCAAAGTGTATATTTCACTTTCCCACGACTAAAACAAACCCTGATCTGTGTAGTACAGAACAACCGCCTGTTTGGAATTAAAAACAATGTATTCAGGAAAACTGGCACATTTTCTAACACCAATTAAGAGGTTAACACCGCATCTTCCTTCTGTAGTGACAGATGTTTTATACATATTGAGCTGCAGTAATCTCATGATATTTGAATAATTAATATATCGAACAATTTGTTTCATTGCAGCAGAGATAATAATGGGGCCCATAACCAGGAATACTATGAGGATTTTCTTCTTGCTAACTTAAAAACTTAAAAATCACATAAACATAGATGCTGTTTTGTTAGGTTGGTATTACAGTATAAAGAGTTACAGAAACGAAATGTGTTCTTCAAGTTGTTTAATGGGTCAGGACAGAATTTAAGCACATGTTGTCCTAGACTGGAGCCACTTTTCTCCATAATGGACTGGAAGATGGCAAGATGTTCCACTGAAAATGGCTAAAATGCATTTTAAATATTTAAATGAATTTGCCTATCTGGATAAATTTGCCATGGTTATTAGTTATCCTTCTTTCGCATGCAGTATTTGTAGCTATGAGATCCGAGGATATTGGCCAGACCTTCTCTGTAGGTAGAAGCACTATCTGATACAAGCCCTGCTAGTATGGCTAAGACTTCAGAAATGCAATATTTCCTTCAGGATCTTTTAAACAAACTAACTTTGTAAGCCCTTCAAAAATATATTAACTTTTATGTACAAACTTGCTTATAAATGTTCTAACAGGCAGCAGTTTTCAGCTATATTTTTAGACTGCAGACTCCAGAAACACTCATTCTGTTTCTTGAGTCATGTAATGTCCCATACAGACTGCTCTTTCACTTATTTATAATAAAAGAATGTATTCTACACAATCGTCCTCCTACTGGCTACTTTGTTGTATTAGCTAGGATTCTTTGCTTCATGTATCAAGTATCTCTCAATGTCATGATAAGAAATACACCTTTCTGGGTTTTGGTTTGGTTTTAACTTGTTCAGAATTAGGTCCAGAAGCTCATCTCACCCATAGTTAAAAAATTAAATGCAGTTGAATTCTGTCCTTCAAATAAGAATTTATAACTGCTTTATTTATATATGGCCCTAAATGTCTACATTTTTAAATAGTTAAATCACTTTACCACATTAAACTACTATTTAGATATTTTTAAATTAATTGTAAATATAGGACTAGTTAGAGTCTTGGTTTATTTTTATTTCCTTGTTTGCCTATTTTGATATGTTTTGTTTTGTTTCTTGCTTTGTTTTTTTGTTTGGTTTTTTTGTTGTTGTTGTTGGGCTTTTTTAAACTTTTTATTCCCTTTTTCCTGTGTGTGTTTTGATTGCTTTGGCATTCTCAGCACAATATTCTACAGACACATTTGAGCTCAGTGGCTATTTCTGAAACTTCTACAGACAAACCCAGATTTGAATGCAACTCTCTGGGCACTGGATGCATAATTTAGCAATCATATTTTATATTTGCTGTAGCATGACCTTGACATCTGTGTGCATAAAATTTGTTATATTTTGGACATATTTTAATATCTAGCAGTAGATACTTATGAATGAAGTTAACACTGAAGTCTATGTAACCCTCTCTTTTTTTTTACTCTTAAGCATATTAAAGATGTTTCACTAGAAGTACTTTTATTATGGTCAAGAATTAAAATCATAGATATTTGTCTAATGTATATTAGATTTTTCGCCCCTTAATAGATTTTTTTCTGTTTATTATCAGTTATTACCTTATGTAGGTATGGGGGTTTTTAAGATTTTTTTTCAAGTAGAGGGAGTTTGTGCAGGTTAAACATTTGTGCATGGATTGTTTTTCTTTTATATTCCCCCATTCACCTGAAGACTTCACCACAAGGTGCACAAGACTTTAGGATGACAAAGAGCAACTTGTAGTAGACCTTACCTAAATTAAACTTAAACCCAAGATTCACAAGGAGCAAGTGAAGACAGAACAGAGACCAAAGTCTCTTAATCTACAAAGGAGAAATATAGCTCACTTGACATGCAGTATCCTACTTGGATGTCAACAGATGGTTTCAAACTGTAGCAAAGGTTGAATTTCTTTGACATTTGAAGCACAGTGGTCTTTAACATCTGCTGTCCCCTGATGTGTGCTTGACAGCTCATTTCAGCAGGGGATACATAACATCATATTGGCATTTTTTTCAGCTTGTACAGCTGGGAATAACCTGGGCCACAAAGGATCATACCTTTTAAAGTGTTTGGATACATCATTACATTTTCTATATTTTTTCCAACTTTTTCAGCAGTTTTTAACATTTTAAGTTAGAGGTCTACTGTGACATAGAAAACAATTTGTTTATTCAATAATATGTTAATTTCTATTGCTCCAAAACAGTTGAACTAAATACTGATTTTCTCATATACATGTCAATCATTTAATAGAAAAGTGCTTCAGCAGTAATATTAATGGAAGTAAATACTTCTGTTAGGAAACATTGTTAATATAGCATTTGTTGAACCACATTTTTAATTCTATGCTATTGTTGCAGTAAATTTACCTTTTTTTAAATTCATATTTTCTTAAAAGTGAGAATCAGGTAAAAGGGTTTCACAAAGGAGGGGTTAGGCTGCTTAAGAATCACTATCAAAGGTATTAGCAAAAAAAGCAGGTTTTAAAATGAATTTGTCAAAGTGCAACTTTCATAGAGTTTGATGCCTAAAATCACTCTGTTACTACATAGGTGAAGCACAATAGGAAAATTGAATGAGAATCAATTTGGAATGATTTACACAGAAACTGAAGATGCAAAATAGTAAGGGGCCAAAGGTTATTGATACTAAAACATACAGGTGCAGAAGGGTTTAGCAGCACTTAATCAATCAATAATTTGACATGTATAAGGTGATAAATGTTGCAGTATCATCAAATTAATTTCATTAGCTTTCCTGTTCTGAAAAATAAGTGTTTTTCACTTTGGCTAAATTTACTGGGTTTTATGGCTACTATTATTTATACTTTTCAGTGATCCTTCCCTAAAATAATCAGTGACTTTTTACAGAAAAAGTAGCACAAACACAGCTGACATAGGAACCTTTAACAGGTGAAGACATATTTCTGGATCTTTTAAATTATTAAAAAAAATAATAAGTCTTTAAAAATATGTATAGTCTCTTTTTCAGATCCAGATTTAACATCTAGTGCATTAAAATTATTTGTTTCAAGGCAAATTCATTGAAGAATTTTCATAAGAAATAGGCCATGGCAGAAAACATGTCCCCTGTAGGTCTTTTCTCATACCTCTTACTCCTGTATCATCTGTCTTTGTCACCCTGGGTCATTTCACATGGCACTAAACATCAGTGCAAGTGTAATTCAATTAAGCCAGAGGAAAAACAAAAGGAGGATAAAAGTTAAAGAATCTTCCTGATAAGTGATTAAATTCAGTGGACACCTATTAAATCCGAGGGATATCTAGTAATACAAAGTGCATGAGTAATCTTCCAGCCTTAACCATTATGTGATTGTTGAAAACACATTGATAACTGCTGTATTAACATGTACCATGCCCTGAAATGTATGACCTTACAACTCTGAATTCCGATGCTGGTAAAGTTCCCCAGGTCTGCTTGATTTATTAGTAGAGACATACCTTAAAGAGCCTGTATGTTCAATCTGTAAAATTTTGTGGTATTTTACGGGTACAGAACAACTGCAATACATGAAACCTGTTTGGTATCTATTGCCTGCTCATAGGGGGTACTCATTCACTGCCAAGAGCTGCCACTCACTGCCATAGGCAGTGCAGGCCCATGCATGAAGACAAAACTGCTATTCCTGCTGACTGATATGCATGATCATTTTGTTAGTGCATGATTGAAAAAAAAAAAAATCCGATCTCAAAAAGTCTTTGTCTTAGGACATAATAAAAACATTTGCTTTTGTCTGTATGGGATAAAAAATGTCATTCAAACAATGTCATCTTCAGTCCATGACTTTTTACTGGCTGCTGTTGAACACACTGAATAGTTATCTAGTTCCTATGCAGATACCTTAGCAAATTTAAAATATCAGCTCTTACATTGCCTCAGAAAGATTTTTAGAAGTCAAATCAAGACTCTTATTTAGTCAAATCAGGCTTGTTTATCTTTATGATTATCACATATAATCTTCAGGCATGCAATAAATCAGTTGTGCTGTCTTTGAGCTCATTGCATCCACATCAGAGTTTCTACCCTCAGGCTTTCAATCCGAGTTTATGCAGTTCTTTACATGGATGAATAAGGTTCATGAACTGATGCACAGTGCATACCTCAATTTCCAAATGATTCCTTTTCTATAAACTATGTTTATAATGGCTGGGAGTTTAAAATGTGAATATCAGAGAGCTGTAAGTAAAAGTTTTGAATCCATTTCTAATTCCTAATTTTTTCAGGACAATAGACCTGCAAATTGTAGCAGAATTTGCATTAGATGGTGCGTGCCTTAGAAAGAGGAAACAGCAACCATGTTAGTAAAATATTTAAATGTTGATGAGGCAGGACTACTTATTTCATATAAAGCATTTGAACATTTTTTTCTGTAAATAGCTAGAAAACAAATCATTAACGACAAGATTAACTTAAAGAATGTAAAAAAAAACCTCACTAAAACCTTTATATGAAAGAGCTGAAGACGATTAAATGCCAAACAAAACTACTCTAGTTTGGAAACTGATATATTTTGTCCATGTCATCTGTTTCTGCTGAAGATGAGTACATATAAGGAAATAATGATATGTAGATCTACTGTTTATGTCTCAGCTATCTTCCATGTTAAATCACCTTACATCATTGAGAGTATTCAAGGAATAAATGTTTCATCTGCAAATTTTTTTTAAAAATCTAATGTCTCTCTAGTAAAGAACTTCTTCACTGCACATTGCTTTCTGGGAGTCTACGGGGCTGAATTTTCTCCCTAATGCATTCCTTTGCACACCACTCTTACAGTGCTAGAATGCTCCTATATTTTAATAGGAATGCGGTCAATTCATAGTAAATGTCACTTCATCAAAATAGCATATTGTCTGACTCATGTAATTTATTGAAGAGACAGGAACCTTTAATATTTCCAAATGTGATTTAAAAAATGCCATCATTATAGGCACCAGGGACATAATACAATGAATCACATCACACATCTGGTAGATACATTCAGAGTTGTTTGAAATTGCCAAATGGTTTCGATCACAGACGTAAACAGCTGTCTCCTGCGACAGGATTTTAGACAATTTAAATTTGTATGTCTTACCATTATCTCTTAATACCTAACACTTGAATTTGAGAAGTGGAATAAAAGAAATTCCTCTAATGTACATTTGCAACATTACAGGATGTGATTTCTCTGACATATATATGTCTTTATCCAAGTAGATTTCTCAGAAATGGCATATGATTTAATGAATTCATCTATTTTTAACGTATTTTATTATCAACTCCAAAGTTTCATTTGCTATTGTCCTTTCTAACTTAAAAAATAAAAGTAACTTTTTCTGTTGTTTTTGTTTAAACTGTATTACACTTGATTTTCTGAAAATCTTGTAGGTTTTCTGAGATGTTGTGAATCAAAAATTTTAAGTATTATCTTCTTGCTTTTGAAGATTATGAATAATGTGGAAGTGATAGCACTTTTTATCAAAATAGAATTCATATCTGAAAAGAAAAATTACCCATAAGAACTTTTTTCCCTTTAAAAGAAGGAAGGAAAACTATAGTCCACTAAACTAGCCTGTATTATCATAGTTGCAGTAAAAACTACCCTCTATCTTTAAATAATAATGATTGACAAAATTACCTGAGCTCAAAGATAGGCATAGAACTAATAAAATAAAAAGAGAAATTAATCTGTAAGCCTGTAGGTTAGATGTTCAGAAAGAGCTCACCTATATTGCACACAGAATGGACAACTAACATGGGTCTACTGGACTATGCAATCTAAGATCAGATAAAGTCTATCTGAAGTTAGTTGATATGATCCTATCTAAGTGTACAGACTGCTAGCTGTAGTTTGCTCATGAAGTTAGTTATGAGGGAAGAAACAAAATATCTGCAATAACTAATGCCTTGCTCTGTAAAAAGCCAACTTTTAAATTAAAAGTACAACCTGAAGAGGAATGAAGTGCCATTATTAAAGAAAAGAAACATCAAAGACAAAGCAGACAGAACCAAAAATACCTCTGACATATCATAGACAAAAACACATTCTGCATGTAATAAATTGCCCTTTTCTAGTTTTATTATTTATATTTACAACTTCAAGGAATGAACCAGACAAGACAGAATAACACTTGAGGATCAAAAATGCTAACATTGGCTGGAACTCCACTGCCACTGTCACCCTCCATCTCTGGCCTATATTCCTGTTTCTTATTCACTTCTCAAGCCCTGCACCATAGTCGCTGAAACAAAGTTGAAAAATTTATGATACTACAGCCAATAACTATAGTGCTTCCCCAGAATTTTGAACTGCTCTTTAGACATAGTTTGACTGCAGGAGTGGAAGAGAAAAGTTTTATTTACAAGTTACATTTGTTTTGCAAAAGAAAAGCACGTAGTGTAATCTGTTGATGAAGCATTTGGCAGCCATTGGTCTTCTGTTGACCTCCTTGTGAGGGAGAACAGTGTTTAAAACTACCACATCAGACAGCTAGCACATCAGTACTATCTTAAAATTCTAGAACAACAAATCAAAATAGTCACAGGAATTAGTTTAAAAACTGTAAACATAACTACATAATGTATATTTACAAAATCTAAAATATAGTTTAGAACTATTTTTCTGTAGTCTAAGTTAAGTAGCTTAAATCTATTCAATTATCTCTGTGATGATTTTTATTTTAAAATAAATCTTTATAAATTTTGTTTTTCTCTCTGATTCCATGACAGAACTGAAACAACATGAAAATCCTGAGTAAAAGAAATGAAGGTTTGATATCTCAAGTTTATCCAAACACAGCACAACAAGAATTACATTATCTATAATTAGCCTACAGAATGAATTCCACTTAAGATTGAAGGCAAACTTTTGACAAAGTTGCAAAATTAATTAACTTTCAAGAGTTCAAGCTTGTCTGTTGAAAGTCATTCCACCTCAGTCTCTGGTATCTTTTATTTTACTGGGGAATTCTGAAGGAGTCATACAAGTTAGACAAGTGAAAAGATAACAGAAATACAACATGGTTTAATATTTACTGGATGATGAGCCTGCACTTGAAAATCTGAAATGAGATTTCATTTGGTAAGGTTTGAGGATGCAAGACAAGGCTGTTAAATATTTTTTTTGTCTGAAATGTAATTTCAGATAAATTCTACTTTTTTTCATTTTCAGTAAAAACTAATTTCTGCTTTTGGCATGCTAACCTACAAGTGAATTTATGAAAAATACAAACATTTCCTCAAAAGAGTG
Organism: Pomatostomus ruficeps; assembly: GCA_013400735.1. Classification (NCBI taxonomy): domain Eukaryota; kingdom Metazoa; phylum Chordata; class Aves; order Passeriformes; family Timaliidae; genus Pomatostomus; species Pomatostomus ruficeps. Next base: position 9,763 of record VYZT01068651.1, on the reverse strand, counting down.
TGTTTCAGAAGCCAGTAGTGATGGCACAAACACTTCCTCCTTCAGTCCTCTACTTCTTCTGCAGGAATGATCTTTCAGGGAGACGTGAATTTTGAAAAAATTACTCCACAGTGGTTTTGATCATGAAAAGAAAAAGTTCCAAGTGAAGATAGCTCAGGGATATGATACCTCTAGTTAAAATCATTGCATTTAGTTATTCTTCATGAAAAATACTTCCAAATATCTCCAGCAAAACATGACCTCTAGCCACCTCAGCAGAACTTCAATTCAGCAATGAAAAAATATGCTGCAGGACATTTTTTTTTAAACATCATTCAGATATTTCTTAAAATAATGTGAGCTGCTGGATAAAACATATGCGCAATAAGAAGCATGTATTTCCTTCAGTTTATTTTACTATTCCACTGATGTGCCTTTCAGCATAGATACTGGTTTCATAGTTCACCTTTCACATTTATTTCATGTAGTCTTCACCTCAGCTTAGAGTATTTTCATTCAAGTGTTGACCTGACCTGACCCTTTTGAACTTGTATGATCTCACTATCACAGTAGAAGACAAAAAACTTTTTGAGACTGTAATAGGGAATTCAGTTTCATTTATGCACGATAGATTTTTTGTGTAGCCTCCATTTCCTTTTCTGCTCCTTGCCTGAATGCCACATAGTGATAAAAAATGCAGTCATAAGTCAAAATCAGACCATAAAAATGCATTTATAAGTCAAACCCAGACCATAAGCTCCTAGAGCATTAGAAGATTGTGTATTATGAAAACTTTATGCTGTTTATGTCAGTAGATAAAGTAGGACTGTATTATAATTCATGCATATTGTATGTTCCATCTGTTAGTTATTTAGTATTGTTTAATTGATGAGTCTAAGGGGTTAAATCAAGCAGAAGCTGACAGCATATACTGGGAAACAATGAGTTGACAGCAGCTGTTCCAGCATACCTGAGACAATGCAGAAAGTTAAATGCTTTGAAGTCTATCCCTGCCCTCCTGCTGAGCTGTCAATCTGGTTTGATCAAGCTCCAGTCACAGGTGCAAACAGAAAGATTTTCATTAACTTTGTAAAGGGACACATTTCCTAAAGCTGGACTCAAACCTTAGGTGAAAACAGACTTCCACACCAGAGATCTTCAGATAATTTTGGCCTGTGTAAGTGTTCAAGTAAGACAGACATGCAATAAATCTTTTATTGCTTTCCCTTTTATGTAGTGGAACTTCATTTTTAGTTATTATTTCCATTTTAAATTCAAACTATGTTTTATTTGGCAAAGGCTGTTTCAATCATTGTATTTACCAATTCATTACTGCTCTTAGAAAGCTTACAGGCCTTAAATCCATTTAGATCTATTCATTAATCACACAAAGTCCAGTTAAATGATTACAGATAAAAGATAAAAATACAGATACAAATAAAAAGGTAACATGCTGTTCCTCTGTCACGCAGGTCTTGACTCAGAAAGAGGTCAAAAATACAAATAGATCTGATGTCTTAACAAGGATGAACTACATATGAATAATGAGACAGGGAATTATGTCAGTGAATAGAGAAATATTGTTCTAGCTAGTTTGTAAACTGAGAACAGACATACTTGCATATCAATTACACATTCAGTGAAAGGAAATTTCAAGCACTAGGTGACCCCTATTAAGAATTCTCACCACACCAAAACATGGTTAAAATGTTATGGGTAGTTTTATTCTAGAAAATAAAAATCTCTGCTGTTGAAGGGTTCTTAAAATATGCCTGTACTTCTCAGGCAACTGCTTGCTTAGCAATTTTTAGTGTTTAATAGTGTAACACAGAGCTTGTGAATACATGGTTTGGTGTGGTTTTCTTCTTTCATTCAACCTTGAGAGGGCTACAAGGGCAGAATCTATTTGGTGACAGTGGGATTCATCTAATCAAAACCAGACATCTAAAGTAGAAATGTTTATGTCTGAAGCAATCATTCCAGACTCCTTTTGTAGCTGATAGTGAAAAAAAAAAAAAAAATCCCACGTGTACGGTATGATTTATACTTGTAAAGGTATATTTTATTTTATTCTAACATAGGTATGTAAAATAGGAGAGAAAAATTCTGTGTTATTGCTCAAGACAGCTTCCAGTTACTGTGGAGTTCAATGACACTTCCAAAAAAAGTTAGCATGTTGAAGTCAGGAGAGCTGCTGAGCATTAAAATCTGTGTAAAAGACTTAAAAAGCATTTTAAGATCCTGAGAGGCTCTGTCTGTGAAGGGAAATTAAAAAGCCACCATGTGCCAACCTACTGCAGTCAGAGACCTGGGATCTCTGTCAGACCTCTCAAATATCATCATGGGTTCTCAGACTACATCAAAGCAATGCCTGGACCATGGGCACCCTTACCTAGTCAGATTTTCAGTCTTACCAGAAATAGGCTTTCCTCCCACTTGCCTACTAGCCCAACTTGAAATTTGCTGCTGACATGTATTTGCACACATAGGCATACATGTTCACTTGCACACATATTTGCACACATATTGGGTTAAAACTAGTAGGGAAAAAATATATGCCCTGGTCCCTCCAGTACAGCTTGGCCATAAACTTTGCAGCACAGATGAGATAAATTACACAGAAAGATATTTAAGAAAAATGATTTAATGAGAAGTTAGGCTAGATCAGTGCTATCAGGTTCATGGCTCAGTTATACAAGCATGCTGATTGGTGCCTGCCCACTTTTGACTGGATGCTTATATCCTTCCTTCTAGTTTTTTCCCCACACTTCCTGCCTGATCTGCCCTGATTCCCCCTTTACCCAGCTCTGGTCCTCCCAGTAACAGGTTTTGCACAGATTTTTTGGCTGCTGTTTTTGAAATGGAAACCAGAGATGGAGAAGAAGTTCTACCATAATCTCCTGAATATTTATCTCTTTCAGATCTCATAACCTGGTTTTGGTTCATTCTCAGATGTCATGACCACATGTAATTTAGAATTGAGAGGTAGTTCCACACAATTAGCAGGCAACAAATAGGTTAGAATAAGCAGTCTAGTGCTGACAGGCAGCCCAAAGGGGATCACTGTAAGAGGTGTCACCAACAAGAAAGCAAGGTGTAATTGGGAATGGAATTAATTGTTTTTAAAATAAAGTTAGCTTTTGCTATTACTATTGAAGTGGTTGGACACACTTTTTGGATGTTGCACCCATTATTGGTTTTTAGTAACTCCAGCCAAATAATCTCTAGAAAATTATTTCTTTTGTTTGAACTCTTATTTTTTTCTGTTGAACATTGTATTTAGATCATCCCACATATATGAATTTTTCTTTGAACTCATGACAAAATAATGAGTTTTTTAGAGGGTAACTTGTGTGCCATAGTTTCAAAAGCACAGTTCTTACATTCTCTCATTTGCAGTAGCCAGTCTCGACGTGAATTAATCAGGCTTTGTTTTCTGATTGCTCATCATTCAGCTTACTAGTAAGCCTGTGGGATTTGGGCAAGTTTTGATTCAGTTCTAAAGGCCTATTTGATAAGAATCTTGCTTTTGGACTAAAGAAATATAAACATAAGACTAAATGACAGAAATACAGTCATAGAAAAGAGTAGGTTGAAAGGAAGCCAATGATGCCACAAAAAGGAGAGGAGAAGTGAAAGGAAGCATTTTACGAAAGCTAGGAAAATTTCTGGAGAGTTTGTCCTGTTAATCTGACTATTGCTGGTAAAGTAAATTAGAGTGGTTACACAAAATTCTTCATGCACTTAGAGTATCCCATATTTATCCAAACTTCTGCCTTGATGAAAATATCAGAAAACCAATCTAGGTTTCCATAAATATGTCATATGATTTCCTTTTGCAGAAAACATAAAAGGATCTGCTGTTGCCTCAAGCAGCTCCTGCTTTGTTAACACAGAACATTAGCTCCTGTCGTTTCCTTCAATCTACCTTTCCACAACATTGATCTCCAAAATACATTTCTGTACCCACAAACTATATGCTCAGGTCAGATTTAAAATACTTGTAGAATCAAGTGTCTCTCCTTGTTTTACTAACATACAAGTTATCTCAGCAATTCTATTTGCAATCTAAAAATTCACAGTATATATTCCAGTTAATCTTCAAAAAGTGCTGAAAATTCGGGATTGGAGAAAAAATCCTTGCTTTTGAGTAACTGGTACAGAACTCTTTAATAATTAGCTGATTTTCTAAGTGTAAGGTTAATATCAGTTAAGAAAAAATATGACCAGAAAACTATTGGAAGGTTTTCCAGAACTCATGTTAATACAGTTCAGAAACCATTCAAGTTGCAGGCCCAAACTTATTCATAGCTAATTTTTCAGATCTGTGGTAGGTACCTGCTGAAAAAAAAAGATGTTATGAGTAGTTTTCAATTCCTGCTTTTTATATTTCAATGGCATTAATTTGTATCTGTGTGAAACTGAAATGTGATTATTTTAGGAAAAAAAGTGTGAGTAAAAAGAAATACATCTTGGGTCACAAGATTTGGACAGACAAGAAATTATGAAAAAGTCAGTAAAGAATATGTAATAAAATGGGAAAAAATAAAACATGGTGAAGCAAGAACTTTACATGTGAAATCAGACATTTTTCTGTTAAAGGATACAACATTAATATTGTCAATGCTAGAAATTATATTCTGAATTTTTGATGTAGTATAATATCAAAATGTATTGTTCATGAGGATTAAGTAACATACAAGGAGACTGACATACAAACAGTGAAACTGTAATTGCTATATTAGCAACATCACCAACTTTATATTAATGAGAGATTCCTCCATTATCCTTTCATAAATTTAAGAAGGAGTTAGCTAATAAAATTTCTGAATTATAAAGGTTGCTAAGTAATTTTCAAAGTATGTTTTATTAAGTAGGATGGGAATAGAATCACTTAGCAAACGACAGTTTATCACTTTTGTCTCAAAAACTTTTATTATTATGACTAAAAATCAGCACCTAAGTTATATTAAGGAAAAGATTAAAAAAGAAATCTAAATGTATTCATTTTTTACAGAAGTAATGTGTTTTGGTTTAGTTTTTCATGCTAAAGTTTAAAATAAGTATTACAAATATTCTTTAAAATTATTAAAAAGTAAAAGGAACTGGATAAACAGTAACTTGGAAATCATCAACCCACCTTGTAACAAAAAATATAGAAAAAATTAAAGTTTGGTGGTGGGAGGCCCATAGATGTTCATTTAAATAAAGATTAAACAGTGTCTGATAGAGTATTTCCAACATGATTTCCATGGTTCTGCATATCTTTTCAAATGAAAAAATACTTTTTTACAATATCAAATATAACTACTAACAATTATAGTCCGCAAAATAAAATATAACTAGTAACTCATTTTGTAAGCAAAAATGTCTAATATATGGTCAGAAACTAATTAGGAATACAGTATTTCTTCCACTAGAAGCTCTCCATTGTAGTGATTCAGCTTCCTTTTTAATCTGTGTGCTAAATTAAGAAGCCTTTAAAGTTTTTCCTACTGAGGTGCCATTACATGGTTTATGTTAATGTAAAAATAAAAATGATTTGCAAGGAAATGGTTTCAAAAGCTTAATAACCTGTATTTAAAAGGATAGTCATTTTTATTGCCTACACCAATTTCAGAGTTAAGTCACCTACTGCAATTATTTATATGCTGTGTATCAGTGATACTTCAAATACTGTCACCCAGGTCTCTAAAACATTAAAAAATATTTTGTTTGTACATTCAGTATCAGGAATATATAATCCTAGCACCTTAAGCTAAAAGGATAAAAAAAATCCCTACTTATATTTCCTACAAACAGAAAATGATCATGTGATAAATAATTCCTTAGGAAGCTGTGCTCACTGAAAATAAAACCAACTTATGTGCTTCAGGTGCTGGAGCAGAGATTCCCCTGCAGCCCCTGGTGAAGACCATGGTGAGACATGCTGTGCCCCTGGAGCCTGTGGAAGCCCATGGGGGAGCAGAGATCTTCCTGAACCCATGGAGGACCTCACCCCAGAGCAGGTGGATGTTCAGTGGAGGCCCTGAGCCCTTGAGAAGCCTGCTGTGGAGCAGGCTCCTGGCAGGACCTGTGAACCCGTGGGGAGAAGAGCCCATGCTGGAGCAGGTTTGCTGGCAGGACTTGTAACCCAATGGGGGACCCATGCTGGAGCAGCCTGTTCCTGAAGGACTGGACCCCATGGAAGGTATCCACACTGGAGCAGTCTGTGAAGAACTACTCTCCTTAGGAATGACTCACATTAAAGAAGTTCGTGGAGGACTGTGTCCTATGGAAAGGATCCCACACTGGAGTGAGGAGTACAGAAAGTGTGAGGAGTCCTGAGGAGAGGGTGGCAGAGACAATGGGTGATGAACTGATCATAACCCCCACTCCTTGTTCCCATGAGCAGCTGGAGGGGAGAACATAGAGAAAAAAAGGGACTTAATTTGAGCACAGAAAGAAAGGAGGGGTGGGGGAAGGTGCATTTAAGACTTGTTTCATTTCTCATTATTGGACCTTAATTTGATTGGTAATAAATGGAATTATTTTTTTCCACAAGTCTGTTTTGCTCATGATGGTAATCAGTGAGTGATCTCTCCCTGTCTTTATCTCAACCCAGGAGCCTTTTGCTATATTTTCTCTTCCTTGTCCAAGCTGAGGAGAGAAAAGATAAAGCAGCCTGGTGGTTACCTGGGTCCCAGACAGGGTCAACCCACCAGAGACTTCATGGAACAGCTCATATTTAGCTTGAAAGCTGCAAAGGCATCTCCTCAGTTTACACTGAAGGTTCCTTCTGTAAACTGGCTGACTATTTTAAAAAGTTGCAGAAAAGCATTAAATGCTGACGTTGTTGCCTTCATCTCATATAAACTGCCTATGCTGCATTTTATGACAATGTATCCATGTCCTTAATAAAGTTTGAGAAAGGGAATGAATCATGCATTTTTTCTCTATCAAAAAGCACTGTGCATTGCATCGTTACCTCTTATGATAACCTTTCCTGACTTACAGCTCCTGATCAATTTTAGCATACTGCCAACTGAGTTTTCCATCATCATGGTTTAACTCCATAAGCAGAATACAGATACCATAATTCCCAACTAAGCATCAGGAGTTCTTCAGTGTCTCTATTTAAATTTACCAATAGAAAGTATGTGTTAAATCAAAGTGTATATAAAGACCCCTATCTCAGTGTTTCTACTTTGACTACTTCTTGCCTGGTTGGAATCCAGCATTATTTGAAAAACAAGTCTTCCCTTAGAAATATGCAAGTTAACTAATTTTTTCTCTAGTTCCCAAATTTTCAACTGAAGTACTTGAGTTCTGATTAGAACACAAGAAAACCAACCAAATGAACAAACAAAAACACTTGAGTGAAACCACAAAACCCAACTTACAAAATAAAGGGAAACTGCGAAATATCTAGCCTTTTAGGCCTTGGGATACTTTTGGGGAAGAAAAATATACCAGTTCAAAACTCCTAAGAACAGATTTGAATGTAGAGGCATAAAACAGGCTATAACAATATTAAACCACGCATTTCTTTTTGTAGATATAAAAGGTAATGTCTTTGAAATTACTAGAAATAATAAAAATCTTATTGCTTGTGTCTTCTCATTCTCTCATCTTGGCACGTTCTTCCCTTAAAAGGTTTGCACCTTTCAGAGTAGCTTTCAAAGTAAATATATGATAGATATCTTTGTCAAAAAAGCAGCTTGATTTCATGTTCCAGTTATGCAGGTCAGCATCTATGGTCCCTGGGTGCCTGGGACCATAAGGGCTCTCTCAGCAGTCCCAGGGAACAGATTGGCTGTATAAACAGCACCAAAGCAGCACATGCAGAAAAAGAGAAACCCCGCTGCTTCATTATTTTTCCTGCAGCTCTATGGGCTGTCTTGTGTCTTGCTTATAGTTTTGTAGGGAGTAATCATATTGAGAACACCTGGGGTGACATGTAATTACAGGATGATTGTGTGGAAAAATGTGGGTCTATTCAAATTTCTCAGGGGCTATAGACAGCTGGTTCCTTTTAATTCTTACAACAGCATGTGTTCTGTAACAGCTGGAGATGCATTTTTCTATTCAGCCTCATTTGATGGATTGATCATGAGGCAGGTGATCAGCAATTTCTAAAATGTAATCCTAACTCTGCCACTAACTTGCTGTTATCCTTGGGCAAACCACTTAGTGTCAGATCCAGATGAACTATTTAAATACCTAATGAAAAACCTAGGTAGAATGTGGACAATTTTGCCCAGAACTGCAGTTTTGAAATCCATGTTAATCCTGACCAGCTTCAGAAGCACCCCTGTACAGAAACGAAAGGGGATTTCAGTTTTGTTATAATACTGTCTTAAAGTTCAAGAGATAGTTATTCTTAGGTTATCTGCAATCTTCAATTCATTGCTCATATTGAAGGATGACAAAAAAAAAAAAATTGCTGGACTTGCTGAGATATCAATTTCATTGAACTCTCACATTCTTACACTCCAAGAGAAAAAAATGGCTTGAATAATGCAGTGATACTATTGGTGACTTTTGAAATATGAGTACAGGAGAAAACTTTTTGGAACCATTTTTATCCACAATCGCCTGTCTTTTTTGCCTGAGGGAATGGAGTTACAGATCTTCCTTCCCCTTCCCTTCCCTCCCACTTCCGATAAAGCAAAGTCACACCCTATCCATCAGATTATAGGCTTACTGAAGATAATTCTAGATTTTCCAATCCACAGAGCAAGAAAAATTGAATATGCTTATAACGTAATAGTTTTTTTCCTTTTAATGAGAACCCCAGATTTTCTTGACATCAAAAATTGCATATTTATTTCATTCAATGACTATTTAATATCAAAAGCCTGAATACAGTCATCAAAACCCAGTATCTCTTCTTCCCTTTGCACGCTTGAATCACTTCAGCTACTAAATCACATTATCTTAGGTCTAATAAAGTACTGATTTTTTTTTCTAATTTTTGTACGGTGAACAGATTTTATAGAAACAGAAAGTAGTGTCTTCTTGTTCTTCCTCTATTAGGGAAAATGAGAGCTTGAACTTTTATTGGATAAAGAAGACAATGACTGGATATTTTTCACCATGTATTGTAAAGAAAGTTCACGAGCTGAGCAACACAGCACATAGCTGCTGGTTTATAGGCCTAGCAGTACAATCCAGAGATCTGTTTCACTGACAAAAATTTGCATATTGTATTCTTTATTTTCTAAAGAGCAAAGTCATTATCCCACATAAACATGCAAAGTGCCATTCAGTTTACACTTACGTGCACAGTGCAAAAAAGAGTTCAGAAAACAGTTCAGAAAACAAAGGAAAAAATTAACCAAAGAAAACAACAAAATACTGAAGAGCAGATACCTTAGACAGGTCTAAAGGTTTCAGAATATGGGCTTGCTGTATCTTTTTTATAATGCTATCCTACAGATGTGGCCATTTCAGCAGGGCTCTATATGTTGCTGCCTGTTTTTTTCCTAAGTGAGTTAGGATTTAAAAAATTAGGTATCATTATGTTTATATTCTACCGAGACCATATTCCAGTTTATGTGTTCATGGAATTGGGTACACTGAGGCTGTGGTGCACTTTAGCTAGGAAGCCCGGGGATCCGGCTGTGCCTCTAAAAGCGACTCTCTCGCCTTTATCTGGTCCTCCCCACTCGAAGGGGCGATTTCCTAGCTTCAAGTGTAAAAAGCGCACATGAAGATAAAGAAGAAGAGAGGGATTCCTCGTATGAATTCCACAGAGAATTTAATGCTGTGAAAAACCTATTGACGAAGAACAAAGACAAAG